>DWTO01005009.1:0-10000 GCA_018244755.1 Jemadia pseudognetus
GTGCGCGGCGTGGCGCACGAGCGCCGCCACCGAGCAGCGCCAGGCGTCGCGCGCCGCGCCTGCCGCGCCCGCGACCGCGCCCGCGCCCGCCGGCACCGGCGTCATGTCGCCGCGTTCGCCTGCCGCGCACGGACACGTACACCTCAGCCACTGTCACTACTCTCTGTCTCTCTACTATTACGTCCAGTGCAGGGTAAGGAGCCAGCGTCACGATTTGCCACGTAGTATACAATTATTCATAAATGTTATTATATTACCTGAGAAATTTATAAAAAGCTATATATAGCGAAACAAATAGAAAACAAATTGAGGACACGATTAAAAATATACACTATGAGAAAAATCTGTATCCAAGAACCTAAGATAATTGTGACGACATCACAGTAACATGTTTTTACAGTGCAGGAAAAAATCGATCCAATTACTTAATATATTCTAAGACTTTAACAACAACAGTATAACTTTATACAAAATTAAAAATAAAAATATATTAATTAATCGAAAAGAAATATATTTAGCCATAACTTTAATATACCCAGTGTATGGCAACAGGCTCACCCTGTATTCCACGGTGGGATGTAAACGTAACAGGTGCGACACGGAACTGTAATAGACTCCGCTGCCTACCTTTTCAGAGGATACAGGCGGCACATTATGTTAAATTTAAATTTGTTGTTAATTGAAGATTTCTTAATTTGTATTATATATGTATTATATATATATGTTATATAACGTTATGTATGGTTGTTAAGTTGAGGCAACATAAAGACTTTAAATTTAAAGAGAGGAGAACTGAAGATGAAAACGTTACGGTTCCGCAATTACAGTTCGTACACAGTTCGAAGTAGCTTTTAATCACATAAAAAATCTGTTTGCATCCTTAACCCTTCTGAGGAGAGCTGCTGTCAACAGTGGAAGGATGAAAGGCTAGCTTATGACGATCTACATATATACCGTCAGCTTCTCCTCCGCTTGAGGCGCTGGAGAGGGAGTGCGCACGCGGGCGCATCGACATCTCGTGGTGCGCGGCCGCGTCACCATCGCCTCCATACGCGCGGGCTCCGCCCTCGTCCCACCCGCCTTCTTCGTCGGATGAATCTTCATGACCCAACTATAAATACAATTTGCGAAAATGCCACTAAGTCCAGCCAACTTGTACGTACATACAGTTACAGTTACCCACAGCGACGGCTACGTTAGGACCAAATATAGACGATTTAGTTTAAAGGGATGTTACCTTTATAAACAGGTTTTTCTTTCTATCTATAAGTTTACGGATGCATTTGTGTAACTTAATTAATTCTGTAGCAAATTTATACATTTACTAATTCGTTTACCCAAGTAATAACTTTGTTATATGTATGTAGGTGTTATGTTCGAATATTATTTTCCATATATTTTTCTGTACTAGTGATGTAGGTTACTTTGGACTATATCTTCAGAGGGTTGTTACGTTTGAAACTGAATTAAGAAATTATTAGACAACCGTTCACATACGCTGGTTTATTGCGACTCAGCTAGAATATATATACCGTACGCTCTGCACAAGGTGTGCAACAATGAATGTAACATTGTCTCAATAGCACCTGTGTCAAAAAAGAGTTTCGTACAGTGCGGTTGTGTGAAAAAGACTTGTTCATTAGCAATAAGGCAACATGATAATGTTATTTTACATTTAGCGCATTATTGATTAACTGCACTCTTGTCGATTAAAATGATGAGTAGCGCAATGTCTTGTACTATTCTTCATCAGTCAATTCATGAGAGATGATGATATTTTGCTTAAAGCATGATTTTTTTTAAACAAGCTCATTATACAGAGGCAGCATGTAATTATCGGATGTTACGGCTACCAAAGTGTAAAATGACCATAGAGCGGTACGTTAAATTCACATAAGAGAGCAGAGACCGGCTTGTGGTGGTGGGGGTGCGCGTGGTCGGCGAGCGGCGCGCGCTGCGGCGGCGGGCTGCGCTCGAGCGGCGCGCCCTCCTCGCGCTCCTCGCTCAGCAGCCGCCGCCGCACGCCCCAGTTGAAATTGTCCGAGCTCTCGCCCTGCGAACACGTACGTCGCATGTATCACACACTTTGGATATGCCCTTTCAAATTAACGTCACTACATGCAGGCGGGGTCACTTGGGTTGTAGAGGCTAACAGGGCCAACAGCATATTGTCAAACAGAATAAAAACTTCAGTACGTTATTAAAACTACTGCGTTATAATTATTTCTTTACGCTAAGTCCCTTATGAGGTAGACATAGAGCGTCGAGCTCCAAATATGTCTATCTTTACATGTTTCTTCTACTTTCATCTCGCACACGCGTATTGAACATATTTAGTCAAGGTCGGACACCGGCATTAACAATAAAACTACGTTGTTACCGACAAACCAGCGGTACATTGAGAAGAACGCACATATAGGTACATTTAAAATGATATAATGCTCGGTGTCTTCGCGGATATTGTCTGTTCGCAAGCCACGTTATTTACATACATTTTATATCCAGAGATAATGAGGCTAATGCAAATGTGATCAATAAAATAACATAAAATAATTTTGAAACATATATAAATGCACCTGCTATATACATGCAATGGCTAAACAAATGAAAGCCGAGCTCGGCTTACCTCAATGCTCTCGCTCTCGTACTCCAAGAAGTCGAAGTCCTTGAACACTCCGAAGTGGTCTGTGGGCGGAGCGCCGCACGAGGGCTCGTTGCCCGGCGTGCCTGACACCTCCTCCAGTGAGGACGCCATGGAGGACTCCCGCTCCAACAGCTCCGAGCTTTGACTGAAGATCACCTGTAGACGTCAAAATGCACACTTCAATATTAGCACTTAATACGCGAACAGGGTGAAGAGTCAACAGTCCGTACAGTAATAAATATGCAAGATACAACAAGATACCAATGTCGGAAATAACGCATTGTAAAAAAGAGTGTAACACTAGACAAATTATTCATATACTCGCATATTTACGTTGCACCTGACCGTTCACACAACTTCCATCTCGTTTAGTGACAACAATATTGCTGTGATACGTGTACCTGGACTCTTGAAAACGCTGAATAGACGTTAATAATGGTGTATGTACGTTGATGCAAACACGGACAATATTCCATTATAAGAATCCTACTCCTCGCACCTGTCGCCCCACTCACCTCCTCGTGCAGGCGGATATATAGCGCCACGCAATTATTCGTGCTAGACAATTGTACAGCGAGCAGGCGGAAAATATCCTCGATTTAAATATAGCTGTAAACTCTTAGAATATTCCGATATTTAACACCCACTGCATCCAGCTCCCTGCGCCTCTATAGAGCTTGTATAGCAAGTTTACAAGAATATTCCTTCATACTGAGTGGGCGGAAGTGTAATATCGTTAGAATCAACATTGAAGTATTAAGGCGATGACAAACGATATCGTGTATAACATGTAAGCATTGTTAGAGAATACATTATGAGAATATTTCATTGTGCCAAATGCTTAGCTGAGGGCGGCGGCCGACGTGCCTACATACATTGGACGGAACGAGCGCGCCGTGTGCGACGCGCTGTGCCCTACCTGGTACAGTGCTGCTCGGTACACAGCAACTGAACAAAGCTCTGCTGTGTCTTTACATCTCGGACAATACACAACATGTTATGTACTTATGTACAAAGTGTTATGTTCTCGTATCAAAACGTACATGCACGTTAACATTTCCATGTAGGTGTACCTTCCATAATATTTTATTCTCATTTGTTGTGATCACTTCTCTATTTTGTAATCATTGAGAACAAATAAATGAAAATATCTATCGTGTACAAACAATTTACTTGATATTACCTTACTTCACATGTACTGCTCGTACACCGAAATGATAATAACATATAACATATTCAAATACTGAATAAAATAAAAACATAACAAGCACACACATAGGAAACTGTGTCCGAGTCACATAAATCGTGTAACATCTCCGTCCGTATACAAGTCGTGAGTGTGAAACGTTGTATCGTGGGATGTAAGGACACGGACTTTAGCAATGAGTCCGTAAACGACATTAAATTTGCCGGTTGTTTTTGCTCTGTGCGCGTGTTGAAGATGAGCCGCGGACCGGTGATGTGAATTGTGTGGTTCACTGTGAGTCGTACCTAAACATAACATACGTAAGTTTACTAACTGAGACCAACATTTCCTACACACAGAATAGCTCACAATAATGGCGCACACGTTAAGGCAATAAACAATAACAAAAGCCAGATGCTGTTCATGAGCTCAGGTATTTTTGTGGCGTGCGTGTGTTGTGGCTCAGGTATACACTCGCGGCGTGTGTAGCGGTCTCATGCTATACAGTGTTGACTTGGATTTTAACACGCTTATATTATGCATATTATATGTGACATGGTAAATTATGATGTACATATGTTTTGCATTTCCTTTTGGTTTACATAAGAATACTTTTTTTTATAACCACCATCGTCAACCCCATCAACCTGTTCCAGTTGGCTTCTAGACCTGGCATTTCATATGCCTTCTTTCGACCTTCTACCTTTGACCTGCTGGATTGGCCTGCTTGGTCATTTCACCAAGTTTAAAAGCGGTCCGATACTACGCGATTAAATTAAGAATAGGAATTTCTTCCGGCCATTTTGTGACGTCATAGCCGCTGTTTCGAATCGTTTACGTAGGGTTAGATAAAAAATGTAATGAAATAAAAAAACATTTATATAAAAAATACGATTTTCTAATTTGCATCAGAACCCAGATCTTCAACTCCACTCATTTCGTCATGATCCGAATAGTCATCATCATCATCATCGTCATCACCGCTGCTGTCACCTATAAAAATACAACATGAATTTATATATGTGATTAAGAAAATTAATAGCTGTGATTAAGAAAAAACAATATCTTTTTGTCCAACCTGTATTTATAATTAAAGTGAAGTTCTCATCATGGTCTTCAAACATTTTTTTTGCCAGTGTTCTTCTTCTATTCGTTAAACATCATTAATTTCTTTCTGCCAATCAGTTTTGGTAATTGACAGGATTGCCTCGAGAATCAGCTTCTCGATTTGGCTTTCTAATTGTTGAACATTTTTCTCTCCCCTCCTACGTTTAACCAAATGCCAGATATATTCGATAGGATTTACATATATCGCAATTATAGGGTGAGAGCCTCAAAACTTCAAATCCATGTTAGTTATAAATTTTGTCGATGACATAGTTTTTTGGTGGTTTTATACTTTTTAAAATATTATTTCATATAATACTGCTTTTGTGAAATATTCTTCAAATACGTAGTATATTTTTTTCTCGGAGCCATGATTGAATTTCTGCTTTTCTTGTACCCATGTTTGTGGGTTTCGATGCTTCCATGCTGTGGTATGGGGCGTTGTCTATTACGAGCATCGCATTTTTCGGGAGATTGGGGATCAGTTTTCCATTGATCCATTTAATAAAATTTTCTCAATTCATTTCATTGTGAAAATCTCCCGTTTTCAATTTCACCTTAAACACAAGAAGCGCCCCATCTGTATAACCATTTTCACCTCCGGCGTGACCAATAATCCAGCGATCCTGCGCCTGCGCTATCATTATTTGTGTCCTGTGCTATCATTATTTGCGTCCTGCGCTATCATTATTTTTCACGCAAGTTTCTGTACTTATCTGTCAGCACTTCTTTATTGTACAGTGGGCGTATATTCACGTCTCATCTAAATAAAAGAACAGGTTATTTCTCAGCACCCAATGCATCGTTTTGATGAATACGTTGTAAATATTTTTCTCGCAAAGCTTTTATATTAGGTCTTTGTATTAGAACTGTTCTATTGTTTTGGCACTGTTTAAATTTATAACCCAAAGACTCGATCATAATATTCCTTAGAGTCGTTTTGCTTCCTATAAACTGAAGATCTTCTCTTGTAACAGAAAATATTTTTTTTAAGTTAGAACTTCTTTCCTTTCCGTGTAAATATAATGTATTATATTATTAAGAGCAGCAATCTCAAAGTTATCGCAAACTATGAACTTTGTCCCAGTTTTCTTTTTTGGTGTCGTTAATTTGCTGGTGCTAGCGAATCTACCGAATCTTTCCACTCTCGTCGGATACATATTATTGTGTTCTTGTTGACACCAATGGCAAAAATGACACACTCAGCCACTTTACTTCCATTTTGCAAAGTTCGCATAATGCTTTCATATATTTCACGACTTAGGATTACATTATCATCAGGTTGTAGTGTAACACCCGCCGTCTTCGTTTCATTTATAAGAGTAGCACACTGTTGTTTCTCTCCCTCAAAATGTTTGTCAACATTGCAGACAATTTCCCGAGCTCTTCAATGTAAAACAGCGCCTCGTTTACTCATTTTGAGCCAAAATTCGAACAAACAATTTTAACAAAAAGTGATAACAGCAAAGTTTAACTAAAGTCATAACAAAAAATTTAACGGAGTAACTACCTAACAAATCGTATTAACAAATAAATAAAGAAATTATGCGGATCAGAACACGATAACACTACCAACACATACTCAAGATGGCATCGAATGATATTTCACGGCGCGGCGGCGTCTGTTCAAATGCTTTAGGCCAAAAGGTTGCTAGTAATAAAAATACATTATTGTAAATATAAAAAATAAACTATGTATTTTCATATAAATATTTTTTTTAAATTGTAGAAATAATTAAAGTTAATTATTTAAAGTATTTTTTGCAAACTTTACTTTCAGATAAGAAATTTCACTTGAAGGTCATTTTTATTCCTATTCTTAGTTTGATCGCATAATATTACCTTATACGGCCAATGGCTCCCAGTTATTGCCGTATTAATACTCTATGTCAATCTTTAGAACACCTAATATTCGTAACAAAAGCTATTACAATTACAAACTTTATATCATATGTATTTTTAAATTCCTACACTAATTGCAATAGACTGTAATGCACAGTAGTGACAGCTTCATTTGTGCCGTCATACTGCCGTAGAGCAGTGCGTTGTGCACGTAGGCCGTCGAAGTCGCAGGCGTGCCGTGGCTGAGAGGGTCGCCCGCCAGTGGGTAATGTGTTTAATTAAATGATAATGACAGCGTTTTGCAAATGGTGTAATGGTGTATGGACGCAAAGCAATCCCGGTTACGTAACGAGAAACGTGATCGTTGAGCATAGGCATGTCGCATTTGCACACAAGGACGTGCGCATGTTTGGATGTGGACGTGCGTATTTTAAGCTGCTCATACGTATTGGATAGTATTGAGTAATAAATAAGGAATCTATTTCGATTTCAAACAGGGTGAAAATGTATAAAATGCCTAGCACCACAAATTATGTAACTCCATAAAACAATAAATGATTCAAATTCAATTTCAAATATTGTTTATTCAAAATTGGTTCACGTTTTGTACGTCAGAACAAAATTACCACCGCTTCGGAACATGCTTCCCTATGGAAAAGAAGAGGCGAAAGAAACTTCATAGGTGTGCTTATTATGCATCTTTTAAAGTAAGTACGTACTTATATTAGAATATTATAATATGAGTTAATTTCTTGTGGAGCTGGACTTACATCACACCAAGCATGTTTATCATTTAAGTAATCATTTACTTTGTAATAGGCCTTTTCGCAAAGATATGTTTTCATAATATAACTTTTTATGTGAAAGATTAATAGTCTTTTGGCATTTTGTTCTCATTGACTGCGCGCTTCTGTATAATATTAGTATATTGTTTAGTATTAGTACAATATTACATCAATTTGGGTTTTGATTAAAATGTGAACATTATAGCCAGTCAATACACGGGGGCTCATTGAAAATGTATCGAAATATTATAAACAAGAATTTATCTCTAAAAAGATCTCTAAAAAATTATATTCGAATATATAATTTCGAATCGAGTTTGTTTTATCACTCAGATGAAACGGATAGTGGTTTGGCCGGAGCGTCGGATATACGGCTACCGGATATTCGGGGCCTTTTATTGCGTTACATGACGGGATCAGTTTGATTTGAATACAGGCGCGGTGAACGAGATCGAAATATTCATTGGCATCTTCAACACCTGCTAAACGAATGAAAGAAGATGAACCTGGATCCAATTTCATACGTAAAGCTCATAACACTTTTTGGGACTGTTTCAATAAGTGGCAAAGGATAATAATAGTAGGGGTTGTCGCGATTAAGAAAAACAAATTGCAATTGCTAACGAGATTGACTTTTTCTTAAAAACATCTCGAATAGATCGCAATCACGACCCATATCTGTTAATTCGAATCAGTACGCTCAGTTGTCACAGTTTGCTGGAATGTATCTTTCAGCACCTGGCAGTAGCGGTTACAGTGAAAGGCTATTTTCAGAAGCTGGTCTGGTATACGAAGCCAAGCGGAGTCGCCTTTTACTAACAAATGCCGAAAATGTAGTATTAATCCACCACAATTTTCCACTTGTTAGTTTTGAGTACTAAACTAATTAATGCAACAAAAATTGTTGACTTGATTATTTTAGTAAACGGTGTCCATAACCTATTATATTATGTTTTGCCTGGTGTATGCCTAAAATAATATATTTTTTAAATTTCACCCGGATGGTGCGCTACTATGTGCGGTATCCGACCGGATAGTGAAAACAAAGCCGGATAAGCCGGATATCCGTTTCATCCTCAATCACAACTATGTACCTAACTGAATTCTGTGAGTGCTTGCGTTGTATACTAAAATAATGACATCAATGTGCCATGTGTATGACAAAAGTACAAGCAATTTTGTGTATTTGTGTAACAATGCACACAGTAGTGTTATCATGTTTCAAGTGATGTAACCGGGATACGATATGGAGCAGTGTTCACTGCACGGCGACAGACAAGTGCTCTGTGTTCCATGCGAGTACACGAGGCTCGTCTACACGCCACTTTGTAAACTATCAATAATATGATACACATAGCATGGTGTCGGTGTGAAGCAACACATAAACCATAAATACGTATTTCGGAGTATGTTTACCTTAGAACATAAAGTGGTTATTAAATCGTCCTATTGCAGCGATGGATAGAAATGTACATTTGAATTATTTTCGGTTCATCTGTTTCAGTATTTGATAGTAGCATCGCACACAGAAGTGTCTAGTATAAATATACTATATACAAGTGTTTTAGTAATATCAATATGTATTATACCATTAATGGGCATTGGTTGTTAGTGCGACATAGGCAATAGTTACGCTTACGGATGGGCTCTTGGGGAGTCCGACGCGTTGGCCGCACGTGGTGAGCAGGTTGACGAGGCACTCGCGTACGCGGCTCTGGAGACAGACGGCAAGTATGATTAGTAACAATTCATGAACATCAAATGTACAAATACGTAACATTCAGACAGAGTACAACCACGTCGCATAAACGCGTCAAAGTTAGGTTCAGGGCACATTGGGCCGGGGCGGCGGGGCGTTGGGACCTAATGTATCGTATTGAGCACGTGGAGGTGGTGGTAGCGCACCTGCGACATCCAGGGCCGCTTCCAGCCGGCGGCCAGCGCGTCGGCGGGCGACAGCGACAGCGAACGGCGCGGCGAGGCGGCGCTCCGCGGCGCCGCGGCCGCCGGCGCCGCGCCGCTCTCGGGGCCCACCACGGTGGACGCGGAGCCCGACGTCGAAGACCCTTGTGTACAGTACATTACTCGTGAACCCCGTTCTTTACTTGCTCGCGTTACACTATAATCTCAACTGATAATGAGCGAGATGCAGCCTAGGATGCAACACGCTTACCTAGCAAGTGCCCGTCCAGTTTGCCTTGAATACTTCCAAACAGTAACAATCAATACCAATAAGTAATATGACTTGTTCATAATAAATTATATTTGTAAGAAGGAACGTTTCATTCGACCCTCTTAGTTACACAAATGTTCCACATTAATAACAAAGACAAAGATAAACTATAAAAATTGATTCCATAAAACCTTTAACACCATTTTAAATCTTAATATATATATTTCTTGTATGGTTGTGTATGTGACTGAACTCGTCCTAAA
>DWTO01005010.1:0-11051 GCA_018244755.1 Jemadia pseudognetus
TTTTATTTTTTATTTTTATTTTATTTTATATTTACAAAATCCACAGCTCTTAATTTATATATGATACAGAGTATTGTAATCTGGTCTTAAAGCCAATAACGGATTTACATTTTATGGTTTATTTTAAATTTAATTCACTGTCACTATGATATCTTAATTATTTAGCTGTGCTCGCGACTTCATTCGCGTGGAATTCCAAAATTCTAATATGATAGTAGCCTAAGTTACTCCTTATTACATCTGCTATCTGCCAGTGAAAGTACCGTCGAAACCGGTCCAGCCGTTCCAGAGATTGGCCGGAACAAACAAACAGACAGACAAAAATTGTAAAAAATATTTTTTGTTATATTTACCGTGTACATACTGTGCATTTAGTAAAAATCGGTTATTTTAATATTACAAACAGATACGCCAATTTATTTATCTGGACAGATGTCATGAATAACTGTCATTTTAATTGCAAAATTTTATCTATATTTACTTATGCATTTAAGTTACATAATATAAAGAGACATTTTAAAGGTTACGTGAATTTTTGGTACAGTAATCTCAGGTGTTTTCTATAATAATATTACCTACTAACAGTTAACGAATATTCCAGAAGTGCCAAGTATGTTTGTAGGTGAAGTAATTCAAGTCCTCACATAGTGGTGCGGCGGCTGGTGGTGCGGCGGCTGGTGGTGGGGCGGCTGGTGGTGCGGCGCGTGGTGCGGCGCGTGGTGCGGGTGCACCAGGTAGTGGCGCATGCCCTCGTCCAGTACCGGCGGCATCAGCTGCGGCATCATGGCCGCCGACGTCACCACCGGCATGCCACCTGCTCACGTCATTTTCATACATAAGTGTGCGAATCACCCATACTCGTACATGCCAGTCATATACGCCATTTAATTTTCCCTGTGACTCTTGGGGGTTCATTAGGGGGAAAAGTGTATCAAACGAATCCCAATAGAGAACAAAGAGCAACTCATAGACATCTAACAACAATCATAACATATTTTTATATCTGAACATTCTTTACGCGTCTACATCGTGCCAATGTCACACAGCATTTTGTTAATGTCACACACAACGAACTCAGTGTCGGCCGTCACGGGCGGCGGCTCGTTTTGATACTAACGACCGCTTCGCTGCGTAACTTTCCGGTTTATGAATAAAACTTATTTTGTCAATTCGGAGAATTGACCTCATCCTTTCCTTGTGCTCGTCCACTCAGAGATCCTGGCGGAAACGCTTGCCAGGTTTTTTTTTTAATTCTACGGTATGGGGACCCAAGCGCAGAGAATGAATAATCCGCTAAAAATTTGATGAATCTTTTTTTTTATAACTGTGGCTGTGTTGGTCATTGTTTAATTAATTTAATACTCTTATAATGTAAAAACTTATGTAAGTTATATAAATTTACGTAAACTTTACGTCTAGGCGTAATAAAAACGCAATTGCAAGAATGTATATAACTGCCAATGCAAATTAAACGTTTGGAATTTGTAAACAAAATATTATGCAATTATTTTAATTACTTTTTTTGAGTATAAATCATTTTTAATCGCTACGTACAATGACATAAAAAGGAAACGATAAGGATTTTTACGATGCCGACTATCGACAAAGCGGAATGAACTATGCACAAGATTAGTAAATTTCAATTATTTGTGGCAAAAATGAAATACAATTATTTTTTAGCGAAAACACTTGATGCCCAGTTGTTTACGAACTTTTAGGTTTGCAAATTTCACATACCAAACAAAATATATAAATAAAACATTGAATATATTTATTTATAATTATATATAATTATCTATGCTGTTTACACAGTAACCTAAACTCTATGAGATGTTGGGAACATTAACACTTTTTAGATTTGACCAATAAGGCACAGAACAAAATGTATGCACCTCACACTAATATTTATTGTAGGATCGAAATGGGACCCACGAGTGTCCTCATATGAACATAGGTGTAAAAAGAGTGTGGTACCGTATTCAGCGTGCACGGCGCACATGTGCGCGTGCTGCGGATGTTGCTGGGGGTGCGGGCACAGCTCCTGGGGCACGAAGTACTGCTCGGGCGGGTAGTACTCGCCGTAGTAGCCCTCGGGCGCGCCGCCGCCCCCGCCCTCGGCCACGCCCACGCCCACCATGGCGGCCTCTAGCAGCGCATCGTACGCCGCCCGCGCCGCATCCGTCGCGTCCGCGCACCCGTCACACACCTCTCAAACTGTAACCAACAAATATATAATTATTTTACAACCAATAGTGCATATTGGGAGCGCTAGTGGTTCCAGGTTCCACCTTAAGATCTCCACCTAAGGCCTAGCTAGCTTCATCTGCCTTTGGGGTCCTCTGTTGGACAACAGACGAGGCTCTGGCGCACGAACTATAGCATTATGGCGCAGCCTATCAAGGCAGGGCTAATGTCCTGCCTGCCGCCAGCCAGATGCCCTGCGAACCCCCTCGCTTAGAAGACTAAAGGCGTTTTGACTAACGTAAACGTAGGCCTCTTGGCTTACGTTTTCAAATGGACTAATTGTAAGACAGACTAATGACGTTAAACTTCGTACGGTATTTCTTTTGCTAAATTCCGTATATGAGAATATACACAAAAGACATTAAATATTCCAAGTAATCGTTTATACATTTATATAAATTGACCATATATGTACATAATTATTAATTACTCTTTTATAAGGAAGACATAATCGATCCTATTGCCTATTAATTTCACATAATATGCTGTTATATTGACCTACAGACGCTGTTATATAAAGGATTTTCCAGAATAAATGCTGTCCTAGAATATTCGTTAAGCAATTCATGCAACAGAACAATAAGTTTGTTCGAATTTTAAAATTCGATACCTAGTTTGATGTGAAGGATTTAACAGAATAAATTCTGTTAAAAAACATTTGTTAATAACAATTCACACAACAGAACAATAGGCTTGTTCGAATTTTAAAATTCAAACTGATATGAAGGATGTACTAGTGAGCAACTCGACCAATCTACATCGACGAATCCGCGTGAGCGCGTCGTGAGCGCATTTGCCTTTTAAATATTGTGGTGTGGCGGCGCCTCACGAGCGGTGCGTGGATTGCCGCGGATGAGCCCGGAATCTGTGTCAGTGATTGTCGAACTGCAACATCGCGCGAAAAGCTCACGAACCTAATCAACCTGCCTACTCTATGACGGTGTTCATCTGAATTTTTTAATAAAACCCCGGCTAGCTTTGCTGGCTTCTCACGTTCTCAGTATTCGAGTGTTTAATGCAATAAAGCGTTATGTACAATCGATTGTTGGAGAAATATATGAAAATGCACACCTACTATTATAATACTACCTACCTACGTAGGAACCTACGTAGGTAGTTTAGGTTAGGATTAAACATGCCCAAGAATCGATTTGGAAAAACAACTTACGACCGTGATATTTATAGAGTCAATCGAATATTTACATGGAATGCGAATAGTATATCAAATGTTAATGATATTAATGTTAAGGATTTCCATTGATTTCATTGTATTTATTGATCAATAATTAAAACAGCTTTTTATTAAATTGAAGGTCGTAACTTATAATAAGCATTAATAGTTACATCGTATTTACATAAGATAGTAATTGAAAAGTCGTATAGTTTAGGCAGAGGGCGCTGGTGCGAAATGTTCATTACAGACATCATTACTCTCTGCCTACCCCGGAACGGACTTGACACGACGATATAATTACAATAAGTATAATGTTGGAACGTTTTAGATGAATAAACTGATAGATCGATGCCGGAACGGCTGAACGTGGCGAGTTGAAACGAGAAATGACATAAGCCTACCTACCTGTGACGTAAGCCATAGCTGAGACGAACATTTAAAATATTGCGGGATCGAGAACACAGGCGAATAACTCAGCGAACGGAGTTGTGTTAACAAAAAAAAAGATGGAGGCAACGTTAGTCGGAAATACTGAATTAGGATTTTGAAAAATTTAAACGTAGAAGTCCGACAATCTACGAATTATAAGTTTAGAGATTTGATTGAATGTATAAATAAATAAATCAACAAATGGTAGAACGGTTGGATTGGTGGATTTTGGAACATAACTCCATTGTGTATGGAAAAGTTAAAAACTGTCTGTTTTCATCCGCCTCATTGACTATGTAGAGAAATTCACCCCAAATATGGAAATACTCTACTAGTCTCTATTTAAAAAAATGTGTAATAAAGTATATTCAGGGAGTTAGCGTGCGACCGACGCGAGCGGGCGGTGGTTTAAAGAGAGCAGCCACCTAAAATGTCACTTGGCTTTACTCTACAAAGTAAGCCCGGTGGTACCCGTTCACCTTTACGTAGGATATCCTTGCCAAATGTAATCATATTTACGATCTAGGCACTTGGCATTAAATCCAGGAAATTCATATATCCTTTGCATTATGAGTATTAATATTCAACGCGATTTGTCTTGATAGCCAATGACAGTAAATACAAATATGTATTTGAATTTAGACATGTTTGTTAACAGACAGACATTAACAGACACGTTCGTTAAATGTCATGTTGGTGCAGTGGTTAGTAAGCCTGACTGCTAAGGAGAGGGTCTTGGGTTTTATTGGCACCCCGGACAAATATTCCCGTAATTTATGCAACGTTTTTTCTGTATTTGGATGTAAAAAAATATTTACATACGTATTTAGTTCACAGCGGGTTGGTTACAATAATACAGGATCTCTTCGAGCCTACTTTAAAATCAGATGATCGTGTGTGGAAATCTACATGTATGTGTGTGTGTATACTAAATATTCATCTCTCATTTTGATTAGACGATATAAAATTTAATAACTCCGCAAGGAACTTGTCCCTTGCGGGGTAGACAAAGCATTTTTTCGTTATTTTGTTATATTGAAAATAAATTGACATTGGAGTAAGAGTGGTTTTGCGGCGCGAGTGCCGCGGACACAGCCCAGACTGAGCGCAGATATCAGAATTAGACTAGATGTATTTACGAGCGATAAGCGAGATCGAAATCGGAACCTTGCCGATAGCAGCCGCGACCACCGCTGCGCCACGCCGATCCAATGTATTTGACATTGACAGATAAAGTGTAAATTTTTCTTTATAATAACCGAATTGACATATTACTTTAGTATCAATGTAGACTTAACGCGTTCAGGTCTGTAAGGATAGAGATATTTCCCACACACTGCGTTCCTCACGGAGTGGGCAGAGGGCACCGAGTCACAAAATCTCTATCATTACAGACCTAAAGTGCATTTACATTCATCATTCAATACACGAATAATTTTCGGACAATTCTGCCCCCCCCCACCAACCAGTACCGGCCGACCTAACATAATATACAAATTGTCACACAACGTCTATCAGTATGACAGAGTACGCGTGAACGGGACCGATTTGGATCATCCATCACAAAACGCAACGAACAATGAACGAGACGCGCTCCCACTTCACGCCACGCATACACACTTATTTCAAACGCGAGATTGTGAGGACGATCATTCATTGGTGCGGTCGATCGCGTTCAATTGAATAAACGAGCCACACGACTCGTACGGTCGTCCTGTAGACGTTGTTATGTAAATAGAGTCGTGGCCAGCATCCCGGCCCCGAGAGGTCCACGGCCGACACACCCCGTGCTGTTTACTACGGATTTTATAAAATGTTGGCTCCCCATCGCATGGACCTCCGCGGCTCCGATCCCACGGTTGCTGGATAAACTGTTCCCATATAAATACTTGGTCTTAGACTTGCGAACTAGCATTTGGCCATGTGTAACTTTTACACAACTCCAAGAGGTTTAATTCGAGTTGATTAAATGGAAATGTAATAGAAGCAGCTGGGTGATAAAACTAATATGTATAATATTATAGTCGGGTCTGTAAGGATAGAGATGTTTCGTACCCGGTTGTCTCTACCAACCTCATAAGAGACCTAGCGTAATGATAATTATAATACATAGTAGTGGTATAGATTAATTTTAAATAACAGTAGTCTCTGTCCACCCTGTAAAGGATTTGCCATGATGGTGCAATAATGATAGCAGTAATATTTGTTAACTCTGCAACCAATACAACAGTGAAACAGTATAAATGTTTGGTATCAAAGTGACTTTTACGCAACCAGAATCCTAAAAAAGTATCTCACTTCGAGGAGAGTACATGAAAATTTCAGCATCTTGCCGTTGCTACGAGATCACAACGTGAAATCAAAACCCGTCTGTTCGGTTACACAAGTCGCAATGAAGACGGCAAAGTTACAAAATGTTAATTTGAAAGTTGCCAATTAAAAGTAGTTTGTATGGCTTGCAACTTTGTGAGCAACGAAAGAAAAACGTGCTCGATCAACCGCACCTCCGTAGGACAATCTTTTATTTATATCACCAGGCAGGGCCTGCAGACAGACGGGCCAGCCGATATTGAGTGTTCACAATCTCGTATAGACATTTATTTCTTATTTATATATTTAGTATTTTATTCTTTCAATACATGAATTGCTTACATTTGCAATAGAGCCCGTTATCAATGTGTTATTACCATATAATTACGCCAGATCCCTGCAGGGTTAGGCAAGGAGTAAGGACTTCTATATATCTCTATACAGACATGCTGTATAGACGTCTTTTTACCAATGTGTTTACCTGCGCTAAGTACTTGCCCGCGGTCTGACGATTTTCCGTTACGCGCAACAAATACGACGTGTATTTTTATGATACTGGTATCGACGGGGGCCGATAATTGAAACGGAACGCGCGCGCACCCAATCTCGCCGCTGACGCACGCACATACTCCATTGGAAACGGCGCGCAGGCATTTATGTGTGCACTTCGCGATACAGCTATTGGAATATGCTTTGGATTATTTCACATTTTAATGTTCCGCCACTTAGTTATTATTATATTATAATCATATTACTATCACCTTTATTATTGTCATGACGCCAGGGCTGTTTCGGGTTAGGCAGAGAGCAGCAAGTGTAGAATATAATCATGTACTACCTAAGTCGTTACTTGTCATATATCACGCCAGGACTCTGACAGGATAGGCAGAGAACAGCAAGTGTCAAATGTCTCTATGCTTACAGATCTGACGTGCTTCTGATTGTGTGATTTTAAAGACACCTAACACCCAATCGGCCATTATTTATAGAGTCGTGTTTCGGTAAAAGTCGTGTTTTCCTAGAAATGTAGAGTTATCTACTATTTGCATATTTGCTGATGTATTCACGTATTATTAAATATTGATTTTGTTATTCACGCGATGTCCGTTTCGGCAGCAACAATGCTGTGGAACAAAAATGTAGGTATAAGTCGCGTTACAAGCCATTTGGCTCGTACAAACCTGTTTTGCAGTCTAAGCTGCACCTAGTCACATAAGTGAATGCTTATAGGTAATAAAATTCGCTTTGTGTTGCCACTTTGTCGAAAATTGTTTATTGCATCGCTCATAACACAATACGTAGGTACCTACTTAGCAAAATACGTTTTTAGTACGAATCAATAAAGTTGTAATAACTTTTCATCATAATCATTAGCCCATCTCCTCCCACTGCTGGACATAAGCCTTCCCAAAGAGCACCATCTCGTTGTGTTTTCGTGGGAATTATGGACGAAAAAAAAATACGTCCAAAGGCGCAAAGAAAAAAGATTTTATCGGAAACCAATAAAATTCTATGAATTGAATCATCTCTAGATGTTTTAATGGCATTTTTATAATTATTAACAGCGAAACGGAAATTGTTCAAGAAATGTAAAGCATAGGGAATTTATAAATAAATCTTATATGTAACACATCTTTATAGCTTTCGGTTTAAATGACGAATTGACATTTCATACTACATATTTACATTTCAATCCGAAGCATCGTACATCAAGATTTACATATTAAATTAATAGGTACACAGATCCGACGCACTCAGCGTTTATCTTACAACGTACACAAGAACGCAATGTCTACATTATATGAACAAGGTATGAAACTCGAATTATTTTCATACAATCATACACAAGTTCAGTAGTCGACAACCAAATTCATTTGTTTATATACGCTCGTTCACCGCATGGCGGCTCATCGTTCCGTCCGGGATTCCCAGCGCCGCAGAGCGCAAAACGAGCAATGCGATCTGTCTCCTGAGACGTTCCGAGAATTCATTTACATAACGAATGCGAAGATAACTGCGCGACCCGACCTCCTGCCTACCACATAAACATCGCTACGCCGTACGTTACTAGGCATAGAATATTTGTCTCTAAACAATTTTACATCATCGGCTCTTATTTTTTTTTGTTAAACGAACGATACTCATTTCCTGCTTGAAAAAGGAATTAAAATCCCTCATAAAATTCATCATCCTGGGTCGGGTGTTGTTGGATTTGTCTAAATTGAAATAATAGTAGCTGGGATTCCGGCTTCGTGCTTGAGGTGTGGCAATAGGTGCACCACCTATTCCATAGTAGGACGTGAACGTAACTGGTGAAACGTGGGAGTGCAGTACACCCCTCTGCCTGCCTCTTCGGAGATTACTGGCGTCATATAACGTTATTTATATGACATATTTAAAATTAAAATTATTATCAGTACGCACATATATGTGCATATATGTAGTATACGTAAAAGAATCACGTCAGGTTATCTATCTACTATCTGCCTACCCATAAGGGATCTGGCGTGATGTTATAATAACGTATTTAAATGAAAATCATTTAAACATTACGAAACTGCATCGATAATAATCCATTCGAAAGGTTAAATCGCGCACGTTACATTGCGAACAAATGCAATCGTTTGTCATTTCGCGGAATCATTGCTCGTAGATTAAAATCGTATTCACATTTCAATCCTGCGGCCACTGTTTGTATTGTAGAGTGTCCCGAAACTCAATTTCAACTGCTGATTCAACTTGCACATGATTTCAAATTCAACTCCCTGTCGTGCAACTTGGTTGTCATGATATTTCAGGAATATGTAAGGTTTTCATGGGTTTGAAGTGGTTAATTCCATTTTACTATATTTGATTTCATTACCAAAATGGCAAGATAGCTTACATTTTTTCAGTCTAAATGTATGTACTGACTAACATGACGCCAAGTCTGTATTTCGCCGAAGGGGTAGGCAGAGGAATGTAATACCCTCCCACGATCCGCCAGTTTCCACAATTCACCCACTCTTAAGTGCATACATAGGTACTATATACTTCATATTACATAGATAACCTCTTGAATTATTTCATTTTAAATTTTTCATGTTGTCTCTCCCGTTACATTCAATTTAATAACAAACCGATCTTATTTATAAGTAAAGAATTGTGTTAAGCCAAGTTTAGAGCCGCGCCGCAATAACTTTGTCAGTAACTCGTCTAAGTCGTGACTGGGGATATGTTATTAATGGATATCTGAATGCGGCGCAGCGCCCGTGGCGGGCGCGGCGCTGCCGGCAGCAGACGGGAGTCTCGCATCGGACGTCGCTTCACGTATTGTTATTTATTTGTCGCGGTCATCCACTCACACGCATCACACGTACAGCAGAACAGACACACAAACACACACACTCACAACCTAACACACACACTCACAACCTAACACACACATCTTCTATACTGATGTGAATTTTGCACAAAGGTGTAATTCAATCGCAACCACTTTGCGATAATTCCATGTTAAGATCGTCGCAGACGGAGCCATAGTACATATTAATATATTGTGATGTAATATATTATAGCAAACTACCACGAGCTATGCTATAATATATCTTTTGCCCATTATCTGCGCAATGTCTTGCTATATCTGAGGAAAAGGTCACACATATATTTTAGCTGCTTTACTCTAACGTTATTATACAAAATATATCGTAATATATCATAATTGCATTGCTACATTATGTATTATAGCTCCATGTGACAAGTAGAGGGAATACGGAAACGTTACATTACATACAAAGATTCAACAAGCTTTTAGCACATAAAACATGATGTTCTTAGAGAAAAACTACTTGATTTGCGAAGCAGCCAAGTGTAATGGTCTCTTTTATACAGTAATTTGTAGAGATTTACTGCTTTTGACGATAGCGTGATACGAGTATGTTTTTAGAGGCGAAGTGTAGTGCCAAATTGTCCATGGTGTATTACAATGTGGTTGTATTACAACTTTGTGGGATTAATAATAAATAAAAATTAAATATATCTGTATGTGATAAATAAAAAATAATAGTATTCGACATCTGAACCCAAAAAAGGTAAAGCCTATGTTACAATATATTTTTGTAACTTAGATTTACAATATATTTTTGTAACTTGGATTTGAGCCGGGTGCATGGCAATAGACTCAACCTATTCCATAGTGGGACGTAAACGTAACTGGTGAAAGATGGACGTAAACTACACTCTTTCTAACTCTTCGGGGATTACAGGCGTGATGTTACGTCTGTGTTATAGTAACCAGACCCCTGATAAGATAAACATTTTTTGTGACGCAATATCGACGCGCGTGTTTTCTTATCTCATCGATATATGTAGATTGGTGTAACTCACTCACCAGCTCATGATACCCATTGAACAACTGTTATCCGTCTATTAGATATTCATCCGCCTGCTTTAGCTGAACGATTTTAGTTTTATTTACAGTAATATATATTATAGGTAAACATAACGCAAAAAAAATTCTTTATTCCATGAATCAAAACATCACACTCGTATGTCCATGTATCTCCGCTTATCATTTGCAGTACCTGCTCATATTTCGATACTGTGTAGTTGCAGTTAAATCAATTTAAGCATACGTAAGTACTTTGAGACGTTCATTTCTGAATCTTTGTTGACATTCGAAGCTTTTTGCAACCACATTGGATTATACATTGTTCGAACGAGACTTGAATCGCTCGCGGTTTTCTTATCCACGAACCCTATCCCACGTTCATTGTTTAAAGCACTAAAACAGAAAAAAAACATGCCAAATTTATGATTTTTCTTTCTTATTATATAATATTTTCTAGTAGTGGCTCGGAGTCTGGATTTGTGCCCGGTGCATGGCAATAGGCTCACCATCTATTCCATAGTGGGA
>DWTO01005011.1:0-11051 GCA_018244755.1 Jemadia pseudognetus
GTAATTTGCAGTGGAATCCTACTTTATTTAAATGGCCTTTTTTAAAGATAAATTTAAGTATCATAATATTTACATTATTGTGTAAGAATATTTAGTCATTTGTGACATTAAAAACATTTTACAAGGTGTCCATTTCCTTTTCCGCAGAAATGGCTTAAGATTTCTCTCGAAATATTTATTTTGAAGAGAATCGTCATTGCCTGCTATACATTAGCGGAGCAAACAGACGCCGGCGCGAAGTGGGAGAATATCAATTACTCTGCAACAAGCCATCTGTTACTGCGATGTTGTGTAGATATTGGAGACAATGAAGACTCGGTACCGTATCGCTTGTTACATTATGTTTTAGTCAGCAATGTTAAAAAAACCGTGTTTTGAATTAAAAGGCTACCTACCATCCGTGACCACGAAATCTACAAAATACAAGAAAGTATTATATATATTTCATGTTAATACTATTTTATTTGACTGCCTCGTTGGTCGTGTTGGTTGCAAGCACGACTACAAGTACCTGTTGAGAGGTCCTGGGTTCTATTTCCGGTTCGGGTACTATTAGATTTTTCTAACTTGAATTTTCTAGCAGTTCGGAGTATAGATATGTGCTGGGTGTATATGATAAAAGACTCACCACCTATTCCATAGTGTACGTAACTGGTGAGACGTAGGCGTGTACTACATTCCTCTGTCTACCTCTTCGAAGATTACAAGCGTGATGTTACGTACTATTTTAAATATATGTATGTAACATGACATGCCAGTTTTCTTAGGCAACCGTGTTAGTAATAATAAAGTTAAAGTATGTAATTAAATTAAATAATCTAGCAAATAAATATAAATAACTACTTTAGCATCCGTGCACGTACCATCTGATCCCATATACATGTGTACATATGTACTACTTATGTATATACATATAATTATTTGAGTGTCTCATAGCTTTATCTTCCACGTAAATAATGGAAATGAACATGATTTATTCCTAACTACATAACAAAATATTGGCTGATAAACAGTCGCCAACATCGTGAAGAGGAACGATATCAATTACTTCGTAACATGCCATCTGTTACTCTCAATATTGTGGTGACATTGCAGCAAATTATTGCTTGTATTTGATCATAATATCAATGTATTCGCAATATTGAAATTGTTATTTTAGAATAATATTATGAACATTATGATGTAATATAGGTAAAACAATATTTCAATAAGTATAGAGCTTTTTCGTTAATAGTCTGAGCGAACCTTTAAGGCGTTCATTGTCATTTGTGTTTACTGTTCTTAGCGCGATATTTTTTGTTGCGTGGCGGCAAAAAATTTTGTTCAACGGTGCTAAGTCATTTATTTTCCACTTTAGATTTCGGCGTCTTACGCGGCGCGACAAAAACCAAATGTAGGAAATTTTTTCAGTTGCCTGAAATACTGCGGCATAAATGGTGTTTTGATGGATTACGGACATCTGTTCGAACAAACGAGCCTTGTAGAGATAAGATGATGCGGCGTCTCGTCGCCGTTTGGCGTTGAGCATTAGTTGATAAGTTTCGCTAAAGAATTTTTGATGAAAAACCTCTGGTGTTTTTCAATATCGGTAAGTTTTGTAGCGATTATTGACTGATTATATTGTTATTTTAATTCCACTACTGTGAAAATGTTCATATTTCAAACTTTACTGCACATTTTTAATTCTAATTCGGGATTAATAAGTAATGTTCAGTTTCTAGACAAGGCAAATAAAAATGTTATGTACTCGTAAATACTGGTAAGAAACAGAACGGCAACAAATATGTTGGTCAACCAAAGTTATGGAATATATGTATATCTAGTTTAATACCATTAAATGTTCAACAGCCATAAAGAGAAACACAATATTTATTTATTCACCTCTTAATATGTGATGTGATATGATGTGATGTGTTGTGATATGATGTGATGTGTTGTGATATGATGTGATATGATGTGATGTGTTGTGATATGATGTGATATGATGTGATGTGTTGTGATATGATGTGATGTGTTGTGATATGATGTGATGTGATATGATGAGATATAATGTGATGTGATATGATTTGATATATTCATTTTTATTATAGCTTTTCGTACAAATCTGCCCTGTATTTAATGAGTTCTCTTTTTTCCTACTCTAAGGTTGTCTGGTAAAGATCGCTTGTTAGCGATAAGATCGCCTGTTGTGTACTGTCCTCTTTCTTGAATACTCTATGTATTTGTTTCTCTTGTTTTGGGTGTACCTCAAAGAATATTTGTATTGTATTGAGATATGATGTGATATTATGTAATATAATGTAATATAATGTAATATTCTTATATATTTCTATCTTAATATAATAAACTGATTAAAATAGCATACAAGAGTGATCTAATGGTATTGTCCAGTTACTTATGAACTTATTGCGTTAAATTGTTGAAAAACATTGTAAACTTTGAAATGTTCCTTAAGTTTACTGGTTGTTGTAACAATAGCAGGCCCTTGTAATACCTTAAAAGGTTTCGTAAAGGAAACTCCAATCTTTGTTCCTTTACGGTCGCTTGCAAAGTAATATTTTCGTAGGTTTGTTTCTATAGAAACAGATAGATGTCGCTTTTGTGTACAGTTTCATTCGGTTTTTGTTATCACTGTCTTTGGATCCTTTAAATACTTGTGTTTCGTTATAGTTTTTAATTAGTTGGCAATCGACTCGCCACCTATTCCAGAGCATGACGTAAACGTAACTATTGAAACGTGGGGGTGTACTACACGCCTCTGCCTACCACTTCAAGGTTTACAGCCGTAATGTTACGTAGTTGTGGTTATTGTATCATAGTAATTTTTGATGCTTATTTACGTGGGACGCATGGTGAATCATAATGCTCGAATTGTAATGAGTGATCGGTATAGTGTTCATTCATATGTATTGGCACAAATAATTTTCCTACTGTATATTTTTTTAAATAGATAAGAGTCAGAACTTGAACAGACTGTGAAAAACAAAGTAATTGTCGACCCCGAAGTACTTTCAGTAATCGTATTTAACTTCGTTACTTCTGACTTTAAATAAACTTGCTTATATAAGTAAACTTTCTAAGCTTATTTTCCCTGTCTGCTGACAAAATAACTTTTAGAATTTACTGACGTGGGTCAAAACAAGGTAATTATCTTCTCCAAAGAAGTTTTATGAATATTTTTACTCGCGGAAACGTAATGTTTTTGATTAAATTATGGTTCCCACATAATTTATTCAAAAGCGTTACGTTGGTCCTTGCTGCTCTTGCTTTACTAGTATACTTGGAGACTGAAGAACTTAAAAAGAAGAAGGTAAATTTAACCCCATGCCGCTATAACGTGATATCGTAAAAAACGCTAAAGCCCGCGCGCTGGCAGTTGGCTATATGGCGCAACCTGCTTAATCACAGCTGAATACGCAGGCGGCTTATGGGCGGCAGTGTAAGCAATGCGACAAGCCGTGCTCTACGCTCCCCTACCCGCATTCTCAGCCTGGGTATTGATGGCAAAAACCATTCATAGAAGGCCTATGATACTTTATATTTATTGTATACATATATAATATTAAGTCTACTGCCATACACCGGGCACGTACCTATCTAGTTTCCAAGCTACCAGAAAATATAGGTTAGATATAACCAATAGTACCCGACCCGGGATTTGAACGCAGAAACAACAGGAGCAAGGTGGAAGAGGAGCGCGGTGGCTTGCAATGCGGCTCAAATGTTTGTACCTGTTGGTGGGGCTCTAGTGCTCGCTATGTTTGATAGATTTTACGAAGTTACGTAATTCATATTTTGTCATAGCTACAACAATGAAGAAAAAAGTCTATCTAAATGGAATAAATCTGGACATCTTCAACTTCTCCATAATATTGCTTTAGTATACCTACCTGTCATTGCCGATAGGACACCCATAGTTAATACTGAAATGGTAGTGGTTGATAACATAAAAACATTCTGAAAGCTATGGAATTGTCTATAAATAAGCGAAACCTAAAAAAAACAATTTGTTGGAAAGAAACGACCCCTAAACTTTCTGTAGCGTATCATCTGGCGTGTCTAATATAAGTTATAACTTCTTGTCGCATTAAAACGACAACTTCCCTGGAACTATTTCGACACCATCTGTCTCACTCGCGTCTTCAAGGCAAGCTATTCAAGTTTTATTGAACAATAGTTAGTTTAGCATAGACTTCGTCGTCTCAGTAGTTTTTTAATTCATATTTATAATATAACCACCTTCACTTCATTACTATATTTATTTTAATACTGTAGCCTACTATTTGTGACATTTTGTAATTTCATAATAATAATGATATTAATACTGAGTTTAAAATGACCATAATACTCGTATACCTACTAAATGAAACCGTTAGTCACATGAGACAACATATGTTTTTGTAATCTTTTTATGATAGTTTGGTTCGTTAAATATGTAAAATAGTTTGAAATTAATTAGAAAAGTGGCGTTGTGACCTCAATTTAATGTATTACTTGTATCTTAAAAGTATTAATTAGATATTATGTAGCTTTGTACACTTCCTATATTGAGACTTTCAAATAAAAAAATGTTTTTTGATTTTTGTTGAAAAATTTTGATTGGCTCGTTGGTTGAGTGGTTACGAGCGCGACGACCAATCGGGAGGTCGCGGGTTTAAATGTCGTGTAGGTACTATTTGATTTTTCTGACTTAAATTTGCTAGTAAAATTTTTTAGTGGGTGCTCGGAGTCTGTTTCCCGTTTCATCAATTATTTTATTATCATGCTACAAATAAAATAAATTGTTGTTATGAACAAAATATTACTATAGATATATTTTACATAATTGTATGTAGGTTTTTGTTTCAAGGGTACGATTGTATTTTCATTTTATCAGCTCTACACGCGCCGTTTTTAAAATTTATGTGAATTCCTATGTGACCTCTTATGTGACCTCTTACGTGACCTCTTACGTGACCTCTTATCCTAATTATGTATCATAGAATTCTCTATTAATGTTTCATAAAATTCTCTATTAATGTTTCATAGAAATAACGCAACAAACTAAAATATATCCCACCATGAAATAAAAACAAATGTCTCTGAATGTCGAAATAGAAGCTTCCGGATTTTTCCGACGTTTCTAGTTACCCGCGGACACTGTTCTCCTATGACTCAGCGCTTTCCCCACTCTGTACGTCAATCCACGTCCCAAACTTCGTTTTCACGGTAAAAATACAAGGGCTACGAACGTCCGAGCGCATATTGGTTCATAAAAATGCAATGCTACAAGGTAAAGCAATTACACGCTTGATAGGGAGTTTTCATTGTGTATTTTAGACCAATATAAGATTTATGAGCACTATATTTCGATGTGTTCGTATGATTGCTTTGTGATAATGCTTTATTACTAAATAGCAATCTATTTTTATAATGTATTTATTATTTTATATGGTATTTATCGTTGACACTCAATACCAATAGAGACCGAGCGTTGGCTACAAATTTAGTACCGTTAAATACACATATTATTATATATTGCGTCATTTGCGTATATATATGTATATATATATATGTATTTATGTGTATGTATATATATATATATATATATATGTATTTATGTGTATGTATATATATATATGTATATATGTGTATGTATATATATATATATATATGTATATGCTGATGCTGGCCGACTGCCTCGTTGGTTGCAAGGGTGACTGCCGATCGGGAGGTCCTGGGTTCGATTCCTGGCTCGGGCAATCAGATTTTTCTAATTTAGATTATCTAGTAGCGGCCCGGAGTCTGGAAAGGTGTCCGGTGTATGGCAATAGACTCCTCACCTATTCCATATTGGAACGTAAACGTAACTGGTGAAACTTGGGACTGTAGTTACTACATTTCTCTGCCTACCTCTTCGGGGATTATGGGTGTGATGTTGTTTTTATTATAAACTTACCTATAAGCAATTATCTATCCATACGAATAGAATATATATAAGCATCATTTATTAATCTTTCTCTGTATTTTTTCTTTTTTCGTTTCATCAGTTATGTTTACGTCCCACTATGGAATAGATGGTAAGCATAGGCTCACCACCTATTCAGCAGCAATAATGGTGTATGGTAATAGTACCATACACCATTATTTCATACTAAATGAAAGTATCGCAATATTTTTTTTTAATAAGAGCCTAGTGTAAGCCAAGTTTTGGGAGTGTTCTACATTACTTTGCCTACCTCTTCGTGGATTATAGGCACGATGTTACGTTTAAGTTTTACGTTCTTTGTATTTTTCGATTATCAGAGATATAACTTATAAGAAAATAAAATACTTAAACATTTAATACAGGATTACAAATATCTAATTTGCTCGAATCTAGTAAAACGTACAAAGAAGCAGCCTTGAATATATTTATTCGAACAAATATATAATTTTTTTCACATAGCTGTACCAAAATATTGCTAACCAAGCGTTGCTGGTGAGAAATGTTATTAAGGCTATAAACGACGTTGTTTATTACATTTCTCGTATATTTTTGGGTCCGCATTATGGTTATAACGAGAATTTTATAAAATGTCAAATTGTCCTGTACCTATTTACCTAGAGTTCATTGTAAATTATGATTAGGAAGTGGTGAGAGAAAGTCAAAGTTTTGAGTGTTATAAGCGAAACTCTTTATGCATTAAGTTGATTTATATAATTGAGTATGATTTCTTTTAAAATATTTATGCAAGTACATATAGTTATCACGCGAATTAAAAGGTTTTATTTATTAAACTTTATAAACGCTTAGCTACGCAGACTTACGGTCCTTGTTCTTTATATCTACATAAAAAATATCTAGAGGTCCTGACGTTGTGCGCGCATTACACAAGAAGTTCTGGACAGATTTCGATCATTTTATTTTAGTTTTACTTCTTAGATATTCGATCCTGATCTCAGAGAAAACTATTACAATATCCGTATTTAATATAAAGTTATTAAAGTTTTGACATTCTAGAATTTTTAGGATTTTTTTAAAAATATTGTTTGTTTCTACTCCGTACATAAAATATATTGTTAAGGTAACGTAACTTAAAGTCGTTTATATATTGATAACGCAGACGAGGTCGCGTGTATCAGCTGATCGTAAATAAAAATATACATTATTACTTTTAACATAGTATATTATATTTACAAACAGTTTCAGTGTTGCTATCCAAGTTTTTTGGAGTTCTATTAACATTTAACTCTGCTTACCTGAAATCTTAACATTTTTGGAACGCTTATTATTATTGGTGCTCTATGTAAATGTTTGCTTTATAAAACCGGTGATGGTCAACTTCATGAAAAACTTTTAATTGGATAATATACAAATAGCTTAAAGAACATAACATCATCCAAGATACCTACTTGTATGTCGTGGAGATATGGTTAGGATTTGTGTCCAAACATTATAATAATGATTTCTTAGATAGGGTCATCATCGTATCTGTTGCTTTAAATTTTGTTGAAATTAGAATTTTTATAAAAGGCATATAAATGTTAATATTAATACATACGATGCCGCATGCTATTTCGCTGCTGGTTTCCGAGTCAGTTGCGATATTTATTGTATACAACATGTTATTCATGCATGTTTAAAATCACAGCATCACAATTTTTTTAAAAGTTTGATTGTAAAATAACTATGAAAATTTAATCACGCAACAACACAGCTGTGATCTCCGAAGAGGTAGGCAGAGAAGTGTAGTACACTACTACGTTTTACCAGTTACGTTTACGTACTGTACACCGGCACAAATTCAAATTCTGAGCCCCTACTAGAGATTTGAATTAGAATTCTATATTGCAAATATCCAATTACCAATTATCCAAGCGGGGTCTAAAACTTAGAACCTCTAAATCAGCAGTCGGGCTAGAAATCGCTCGATCAACGAGTCAGTAATTATTTAATAGGAATATTACCTTTATGTCAAAAGCAACGCTCGCGACGTTTTTCCAGGAAGATATCAAATAATATATTATAAGCGTTTTATATTATTCTGGAAAAAATCTAAATATATTTATTTACAAGTGAACACCGAGCGATAATGCTTATAAAAAACAAGTGAGCGTATCTAATGAAAAGTTAATTGTCATTCCCTGTAATAGGTAGGTACTGTCCTGGGGGTGACGTAAGATTAGCATAAGTAAATTCGATGTTTCGGCCCGGAACCCGTTTGGGAGTTTCTAATTCAGGTTGGACCCGAATATTTACTGAATACAATGTTATCCCTTTGGATACACGGATCTACTTTGAATAATTGACAATACATTTTAAAAACCCCTTTCCGAAAAGGAATAGCAGCAGAGGTAGCTAGGATAATCGATGTTACTGTATAATGTATTAAAGGTTGTTTTACTCATTGTATTCCTGCGATTTTATTAAATACAGGTCATGCCAGGTCCCTTACGGGGTAGGCAGAGAGCACCGAGTGCCAAATATCTCTCTCTATCCTTACAGATCTGCAGATAGTATAATTACCCTTTAATTATTCCATAATCCCTTAGGGGAGGCCAGCAATGGACTGCAATTGGCTGATTATATTGAAAATCTTTATTTCAATTATTAGAAGAAGTATATATAAATGTATTTTTTAATACATGTATCTGAAAGTTCCAACATCATAGAAAATCTATGGTCCTTAATTTTCTGTATCAAAGACGAATTTTTATCCTCTGTTGATCAATCTACGAGGAACCTTTATCTATCACGAAACCTAATCGATCGGCGTACAAAATAACAGTTTCTACACAATAAAGAGTACTTAAAGAGTCACATTTATCGAATAAGGTAATTATCGGAGTCCACAAGTTGCACAAGAGTATTGAACGGCGACAGCTTGACTCTTGAATTGCCAATACCTTTACTGCGAGCCTAATGAATTGAACTTGTTCGAAGTTTCTTGTATCTCGCCCGAATATCGGATTCAGATCAGAACGAGGGGCGGTTTAATGACGAAGAAGTCGCTCTACGTTTTACAATGCGGTTTAATTAAAACTCCCCAAGTTCGCTCGTATAAAGGAATATAGTAGAAAACTCTGCTTTCTGGCTACACTGCTTTACATTTTGCCAAATTCACTACTGTTCAGCTAGGCACGATAAGTGAAGCGAACCTTATGTTTGACTAAAAAGTTACAGACGTTTGTACCGATGTAGGTAGGTACACGTGTGCGAAACTGGGAAGCGAGTAGAATATTAAACTGATAGCTTGGTAGAAAACTTTTGGCATATTAAAATAAATACCATCGGTAGAATAATAGGTTGTCTACTGTTCACGTGAAATACAGTTTAACTGAAAAACTTTCAATTGGTTATTTTCAATATTTTTTTTCGAAAATTGCAACATGATAAACCTAAATTCATCAATGTAAAACCCATCATTCCTCATTTTGTCATAAAAGAAAAGGAATACTTTTGATCTTAGAATATAGAATGAAAGCAATAATTAAAACATAGATAGGAATTAAAACAATTGACGATTCTAGTAGTATTTGTATTTTGATCGAAAATTATGAAAACAAAAATATACTTATATTTTATGTATTCACAAGACATAGAGATGTTTAGTGGCAGAATTTTGATAATTTAATGATTTGTATTGAAAACATACAAATTAATTTTGTCATTATCCTACATTTTTTTATACTAATGTGTCTATTCATAGGATATTAGTTAAAGAGCTCCAGAATTAAACAACCCAATGTAACTTTCGTGTGTCTGACGCCAGTGCCCCCCCCCCACTTGACATGCTACATAATATTTAGTTCTGTTTTTAAAATAGTCTCATCTTAGTCTAATTACCGTTATAATATACCGCCTTTCTATATAATCAACTAATTTTTGCACTGACACCAAAAGAAGGTCTTTTACGTTTTGCCAGATCTCTGTTGCTTGTTTCTCGTGTTTCGAAATATACATAGTTATACACAGTTTCCACATTCGGTTGGGACGAAAACAGGTCGGGATGACGACGGGTTCGATAATGAAGAATGATAAACTAAAAATACTTAACACGGTGTGAGACTGGTTAGCTGTATAGTGCACCCTAAAATTTTTCATTGAATCGAGGTAAATGATGTTAAAATAATTTAATAATTTATTTGTTTCTGTATATTATTCAGATCCTTAAAGTTTGGATCGAAATTGTTAAGAAGTCGAAATCTAAATTAGAAAACTGGCGTTATACTTATTTTCGTGTGTGTTTTAAATTAAATATCACAAATTAGATTGATGATTGAAAACACCGCAGGGAAATCTCTGAACCTTAAACATTTCTGTTATTCTCTCTAAAATATAACCATATTATGAAATCCGCAAATACGCGCTGGACCATCGTAATAAAGCGTTAAATCATAACGCCTTGAACATTCCCATTTGAATAGAGACGCGTGGCGAAAATTTGAACGTTGAGAACTTTGTCGGCAATATTAATTTGGGTCCGTAAGTTGTAGTTTAAATGATCGTATTTAAGGAAGTTCTTTCAACTATGATGGAGCCGTTGACACCAGATTTCATATTAGGTTCTTGATTTTAAACACTCGAGGCACGGTAATTATAAAGTTTCCTCGTGACAGAATATGTTTTACCAAAATAACTGAACTTGAATGTTCACAGGAAATGTAAAAGAAGTATGTTGACTATTCTAATATCCGTCAAAATTTCTCTGTTGAGAGATAGAGAGAGAGAGTCTTTGTTATTATAAGTCACATGTATCTCTTGTAACTTAACAGTTATTTGAAGTGCAGTTTTATATACATGAAATTATGATCCGCGAAAATCAAATATAGAATATTCTGATAGTTGGTGTCGGAGTGAAGTAAGAATGCATTCCGCGACCCCGTGTTGGGATACAGGGTGTCTTAATAATTGTCTTGAACGCTAATGGGCAGCAGGGTAGGCCTAGCGAGGACCTGTGCTCTGCGGTCCGCAATCCGCGTGCCCAGCGTGGGGATTATAGGTATAACCCTTTAGCGGAGGCCTATGTCCAGCAGTGGCATGAAATAGGTTGATGATGATGATGAATATAATAATGATGGGTGAATGA
>DWTO01005012.1:0-11050 GCA_018244755.1 Jemadia pseudognetus
CGTAATCGGTGACACGTGGGAGTGTTCTGCATTCCTCTGTCTACCTCTTCGGGGATTACAGGCGTGAAGTTACGTTAATAAGAACGTAGACGTACTTACATAACATGTTTTGTACATACATGCATATTGTCACACCTGTTTCGCATGGGGGTAGACAGAGATTAACGATTTCCACCTGCTACGGTCTTGGCATACGTCGTTCGCCTCCTCTATTTTAATCATACTCGGCATACATGCTCATCTATCAAAGTAACTTTAGTAATATATAAACACTATCAGAACAAAGATACGATTTAAAACATAACGCGAGTGTATTTTTTTTAAACAAAAGGTTGTTGGCACAATAATACATAAGCAAATATTTAGTGAACAAAGAACCCGGGCAATTCATCATTTTAGCAAACAATAAATTTGATCGTAGCTTTTAAAGCTGCGTTTACGCTGGGGAATGGGAAACATAATAATGGCTCCCGGTCTTTACCATTCGTCTTTAATACAAATTGTTACATAACTTAATATTCACAAAACATCAAATTATGTTTTATGAATAATAAGCTCTCCCTTTATCTCGATTTTTTTATTCATTCTCTATCTCGAATTGTTTTTATTTTCTCTCTATCTCAAATTGTTTTCATGCTTCAGCTCTTCGCAAGTGAATGTCGGTACGAAACGGTTTTATATCTCATTATCATCATCAATTTATCATCAGTCTATTAATCGAATCACTTTTGGACAAGAGTCACCTCTCAGAATATGAAGGGCTGTTCAATTTTACGAACATACATGTAGGGTGGTGGTGGTATTAAATGTTTTTATGAAAAGAAATAAACTGCTCAGTAATTTCCACTTATCACTATATTATTATTATATTCACATATATTCCCATAGTGCGATAGATAAGACGCTTATTGTATTTACTGCATGAGTGTACATATATTAAAGCCGCTGGATCTGCGGCGTGGCTTTAATGGATAACTTAAGTGCCTTACAAGTTATAACACTTTCTGCCATTGATCTAATAATCATTTACACAATATATAACATTTAGTTCTATCGAGTCAGGAAATTAATACCTATATTTGCGAGAGTAGCTACTTAACGTGTTTTATAGAGGACTTAAAACATTACCGGCTCTTTTAATTGTTAGGATTATACGAGTATTACTTCAATCGCAAAAACTAATACAAAATGCAAAAATACATATATAACATTTCACAATTAAAAAAAGGTAACTCTATGTTCTTTTCTCTCTATGTGTAATTTCAGATGTATATTTTAAGTCAATTAAAGGATAAGGGTTTAATTTTACCATCTATCAACTAGCGCATGAAAAGCTTATATGGCTTTATAATTAGGTAATTTGCAGAAAGTAGATAGATGTAACATTTGTTATTGATCCAAAAAGTCATTATTTGGTTTTCATTCTTGTACTTATAGAATTTAGATATATTGTAACATTTATTTACCGTGATCGTATTTAAAGACATTCTTGTCACGTTATGTGACTATGGAACTGTCGCAATTAAAATCATGTTTTCGACAATATATTTGGTAACGGCAGCAAGTGCTGTAGTGTAGTCGCTATTCGCCGGGAAATGAAATAAAACAATAATAACATCGCTTCGGGGGTTCTATCGCTGGGAGCCTCCATTGTTTGAGCAGGTAGCGAGGCACCAGCTGGTACCGTGGACGGAACAGACCGTGGCAAACAAACCCTTGTGGACTTAGTCGAATAATGTACCCACGAATTTTTAAAACGACTCACGTCAACCTAGCCGGCTGGTAGCTATGGGCGCATTTGAAATTTATAAGCTTCACTTCTAGACGCTAAAACTTATACAGAGTATTATTATAATTGTATTGTCGCCATAGTTTCCTTACCGGGCAGACAGTGACTGCTGAGTGTCAAATATAATCCTTACAGATCTGATCTATTTCTTCTACATTCATCAGACACCGAATGAGTAACAAAAATCCTTAACGATTTCATTAAATACAAATCACAATTGTTTTATTAAAAGAGATCTACAGGGACATAATTTCGAACTTATTCGAAATTTTTACAACAAAATTTGGAGATTGAAAATATGACGACCTTTTTCGAGACACTATAGAAATTTATCTTTCTTTATCACCTCTAAGCAAACGTTTGTTGTGCACCCATAGTAGCTCTTAATGGATTTATTCATTGGATTGCTATGATACAAAACGAATTAAATCTTGGATTACTCACCAGACCGTCGGGAATAGGCGTCGCTGGCGTTAGTCACTTTTCGCTTAGAAGGGCCTAAGTGTTTTATTGCTACTGTTCCATGCACTGATTGTTAACGAATTATGGGTAATTCTTAACTGAATGTACGAAATACAATTATCGGTAAAATAAAATCATCATAAACGTTGTAGCAAAGTTTTCTCCTGTTAATAAAAACTTGTCTTAAAGAAATACTTTGTAAGAAATGTTATTTAATCTATTTTTTTCCTGTGCTTAGTTAAATACGATTTTTAATCTTATAATGCGTAAGAAATATAAAAAAATAGGCAAAATTTCTTGTATTGCTTGTTTTTTACTGTTTCAACAATTTGTGAAATATGGTTAAAGAAGTAGTTTTTGAAGAGATAGGTTTTGAAGTACTGAGTGATAATTGTTATTTTAAACCTAACATAGAAGGACTTTACGATAATGTAAAAGTTTTATCAAAATAGATTTTTTCCTGTCGGAATTTTTGCAGCGATTTTCAACTCTTATCACGTTTTACAACAGATTTTTATTCTATGCAAGATTGCAATGTTATCTCAACAACAAAAAAGTACCGGACATTATCTTATCAGAAACAAAAAATCAAGTCCTGGAATTGAACATAATTATGGTGACGTCTATTAACAGAGTTTTACACAATATTAAAAGAGAAATATTTTTGATAAAATGAAAATAAATTTATTATATGTACTTTTTACATGTTAAAAGACACAAAAAAGTATTTTAAGACTATCATAAAATTTTATTTGCATTTTACATGTCTAGCGTATTTTTTAACATTATAGGAAGAGATACGAAAAACTAATAAAAGAGCGGTTTCACGAGCAAGGTAACGAGGAAAAAAGTTTTGTTGCGAGCTTATGAAAGATTTTTACTTAAGTGAACTTTTCATTATGAGTAATACAAAGCTTTAAGTTCCGAGCCCTCGTGCGAGAAGCGGGAGCGCGACCGGCGCTGCACCCAGCGAAAGCTCGCATGCGGGCTGGTGGCGGGCGACCACCGTGCCACACGGTGCCGGAGCGAGCGGCCAACTTAGCACGCACCGCTTAAATCACGCCGCTCGCTCCAGCTATCGCAAAACTTTCCGTCGAATTTCGGAAATCGGCGGCGACACATCTTCGCACACAATTTAGCAAACACCAAAAAATAATACCGCATCGAACTATACGGAACCAATGAAGATCAACACTATACTTTGATTCACAAAAACTTTCACGATGCACTTCGACGCGAGTTCCGAATTCGACGATAACGTATCGCATTTAATAGAATGAGTTGAACACTTACATGATGAGGGATAAACAAGCCGGGTAAGGGAGTGTAAAAGTCCAAAAGTCAAATCATAGCAACTCGCACGAAAGTCGGGAGAAACGTTCGCCGGTAGCGTAGAGGTCGCGTTCGCGGCCACAGCGGGGCGGCACGCGTCGTGATCGGGGCACGAGTGCGGTGCACGGAGCGGCGCAAGTCACACAAGCACAAGCGGAGTCGGCGGGCGACTGACGGGAGGCAAGTGGCGCGGCGCGGGGCGTCGCTGCGCGCGCACCCCTCACCCCGCACCGCCGCGCTGCCTCCCCCCGCACCCTGACGCCAGCCGGCTGCCTTATCACGCCGCACGGCGCGCTGCTTCCTTTCTCCTCATGCAGTTGCGAGCTTTTCGCCACTGCCACACTTCCGCCCGCCCCGTCGATTGTTTCGAGTTTTAACCGGTCAATGTGTTGCTTAATTTTCCTTCATGAGCAGGAGACTTAACGTTCACCCAATAAGTTCGACGGAGTCGATACTAAAGAATATTTCAATTTGCCGCATTTTAACGTTACTTGTATTCTGTACGATAAGCAATATGAAACGTGACGCAATAACTTCGTTATCCAACCGAGACCATATGCAACGTCGTCAATACCATAAGCTGGACAAGGGGAGAGGACAGGCAATGTGCAAGCGAGCGAGCTAGATAGGCGCCAGCGCGCAGCGCGCGACCACCGGCGGTCGGTGAAAGTGCGCTAAAGAACGGGTTTGCATAGCTCGTGACCCGTCCGAGGACACGCCGCGCGACCACTTTGCCATGAAACGTTCCATCGAAAATGGGTACAATCGCCAAACGCCCCACTTAAATCAGAATATAATTTATTTCATTGCCTTATCCTAAACAAATCAGCCGTTTTGATTTGTTTGTAATACTAAATTAAATATCAAACTATCAAACAAATAACATTTCTTCATGATAGATTAAACAAGATGGTAAAGTCTTACCAAGAATGTCAGATGGTAAAATTAGAAATGCAGATACTGTTCTGAGAGCCGGTAAGAGTATTGCACCGATACAGCCGAATACAATCAGAATAGGCAACGAAGATATTATGAAACCCGACAAAGGTGCTAAGCGCATTACGTAACTTGGAGACTAAAAGTCCTGTTGCCTGCGAGTTTAAAGTGCACTGGACGCAGATTGCATGGACTAAGAGCGAATAAATTTGGCCCAATTAAATCTAAGAACGATCTAGACTCATCTCTCTATATCACGGTGGAGTCACTTCATCTTGCCTGTAATTTTGATAGTCTCGTGATTAAGATTCATTTGATGCAGATAGATGGTTGATACATTTTTTAATTTTCAAAATGTATATTTGACAATTAACAATATTTTGGTTTTCGAAATGTTTCATCTTCGTTCAATGGCATCTTGTAGCCAGCCCGTCCCGATGCAGGCACCGACGCGAGATGTCGGCGTGCGCTTATTTTTTGCCGCGCCCGAGACTCGATGCGTGACGGCTAAAAGCTCATTTATACACTTTTTACAGTCTCGAGATACAATGTTTTTTCTACCCAAGATCTCTGTAGGATTATAACGTGTACGTGGCCGTATAAAAACTATGTAATTACATTGTATTTGCTCATGATTTAGGTAATCAGTTCTCGTCTACTTATTTCGATTAAACTCGCCGTTGGCATTTCTATCATCGCATGTTTCATTTAATGTTTTGAATTCATTTCTAATTCGGAAGACCCTCTCTTCTCTTCTCTCGGCCTTAGACGAATATTTATTTTACTGCATTATGCGATGTTACCAATAGTTATTTCTGATATGGATGTTTAAAATTTTAATTATTTCAAAAGCATGTAAGTAAATACAAGTAAAGTACATTACAATTTTATTTCTGACATTATGTTTGAAAAACATTAGTAGTTCTGATTTCAAATTACGCATTGTTGGTCGGAAAAGATGTTTTGAGTTTCTTTGTTTCATCGTTAATGTTCCATCACACATTACTCTGAACATCACACGAATAGGCACGTGTTAAGTTAGGTGTAAATTACTTATTATTTCAAAACTTAATATTGTTAATGATATCAACAGCTGTTCGGTCATGGCGTCTGCCTGCTCGCCAATGCGTGCTGCCGTCGCCCGCTATCGCACGCAAAAATGAGCACGATAAGTTATCTAGGTGAACCAAATTTTGATTACGAATCGCAATTGGTACAAACATAATACATATTAATTTTAACGTATGACCTCGTATTTATTTAACGCGCGTTACCCTTTTCGCGATACTGCGGGAAATTTTAAAATTCACACACATTAAAGTAAATTATTTATGCGGAATGTATCATAAACCTCCGTGCGCAAAAAAAATGCTTAGAGCTTGAGAAAAAAAATGCATTTAATTGGTGAGCCGTTGGAAGATGCGCTCCGTTGGCAAATTCAGTGTCCTCGAGACGAACGATCGAGTTCAACGACCCGACCGTTCATCTCGTACCCGCAAAAAATGCACTGCCCCGTCCCACGCCGAACGCAGCACTCACACTAATGTAATTATTATTATGTACGAACACTCGCCGAGAACAAAGTTACCAATCGGCGCACGTGGAACCGTATACCACACCTCCCGTACACCAACACCGATATTACACTTAGACATACCGATGTCCGCCGTTCACGCTAACATCCCAACACTAGCGGTAATTGGAAACACGATGTAATAAATTAATGAAAGAACTAAGCAGATCAAGCGCAAGAATCCACTTTGAAATCAGTATATTACACTTAATTGGAAGCTCTAATTTTTATGCTCGAAATTAGATCAGACGGCAATTAAAATTGTCGATGGTAAGTCGGAGATATACACTATCCAATTTCATTTTGAATTAACTGAAACTAATGGATTATTATGATTGGATTATTTGAATCTTAATACCATGGTGATTTATTTTTCTGGATTAAGCTTCATACCTATACAGGTATTAGCAACTCTGCATACAAGAGCGTATAAATGCATTATCACGTCTACGTCTCGAGATATTGTAACGTGACATCTCACGGTTGTCGCATTTCCGATCCGTCACATCCCATTCGCGACAAGTCGTTCGCAATTTTATCTAAGGAGTTAAATAGGCAATTGTTGGACGATAAACGAGCCGGCGGCGGGGGTGCGCCCACGCGGCTCATCTCCACATCAGTTAACCGCGCACGCGCCCCGCTTCCTGTATCATTCATTAACACTAACACAGCACCCACTAAAACTTTAGTGACTTACTAGATACCACGTCTCGCTACGTCATCACCGACATCGTCTGCGCAAATAGATGCAACCGCTAAAAGATGTTTTCTAATAAGTCATCTAGGCTGTATCATAAGGCAAATAACAAAATGATTTCAACGAAACATCAAACAATTCGTACAGCATGTTTCAGTAGTATTGTTAATAATATAGCAATTAAAATGTGTTTAATGTCGAGAATTAATTAGTCTCTATCGTTTTATGTGCAGAAAATTAAAAGCGAGGAAACATCCACCGAAATGATAATAACGAGCAAATTATGAGCGATAATAAGATAGGAGAAGCGCGTCTCCACATATAAAATTCGGATGATACCGTTTTGAACGCAACTCCGGCAACGACGCTGCTCAAATTCTCGGTCGACTGCCGCCGTGTACACACACACACACCAATTAAGTTGAATTAAATATACGAAGAATTTAGAAACTGGTTAGCTTCCTTGGAGCGCATCAAGGTAATTGGCTTATCGCGCTGGAAGCACGAAGGAATCATTTGTGGTTTATTTATTACTTATTTCTCTCTCTCTTAAACTGACTGTCACACTTCAATGAGAATCACATACTATATATCATACTTCGCAGCGTGATCGTTGACGCTCATTGATAATGGTTGATTTTATCAAGGTGTTGAGCAATCAAAATATTACAAGATTGAATTTATTCATAGTAATAATTGTATTGTAGTAATAAACTGTTTAATTTTTCATGAGAACAAATAGCAAAGTTTTTGTATTCAATCTGACTATGACTATTGTATAATATTATTTAAAGGCGACTTTTATCGTATTTCTGTCCTTTGACTAGCTAAATGTGTAATAAAATTGTCGTCCGACTATTGCAAATAAGCACTTACAATAATTTTCCTTTTCTCAATGACAAACACTAAATCTGCCATTTCTCCTGTCACCATTACAAAAATTAGTGGCCGTTAAATTTAGTGAATTTATTTGGCAGAGCATGCTGTGTGTGCCCGCGGAGAGAGGGCGAGCCAGCCTTCACGCAATTTTGGCATTGCTTTTGTAGAACCCCATTAAAAATATTAGTAAGTGTCGCGAGAAATGGACATAAATTCTCTATATGCGTCTGTTAGAGTCATTTTAATACGTATTAAAATAACAAAACTGCTACATTCAAATATCTGTACACGAATAAAATGATTAATGTGCACAGTAAATAAATTTGTTACTACATGATTTGTTATAGGGGTTAAGTCGACTGTGGGCTGTAATAGTTGTCTTGTTGGCTTCTATTAAGGAATGGAAGCATTTAATCATAGAACGGGAAGATTCTAAATGGACAGATATTTGGTATGTGCGCGTTTGCGATTTCCGACTGTTAGCCGGAGCTTGTACGTTTGCTCTTCTTTAGATGGTTCACGTATTGAAACGGGTTCCGGGACTGTGACGTGGGCACGGAAATGAAACACTCCTATTGGCGCCCGCTTGTGTATGTTTTTTTGTTACAAAAAATCAGCAACGCCCTAAAGGTACACTCTTAACGAAATCCCGTCTAAATTGTACCCGAAAATATGTACATACGTACATTGCCATATGCGACAAAATCTCCACTTTCACCTTAGGTACTTCGTTCGATGCAATGATTGTTTATTTTTAAATACGGTACATAAAACACTATTCTATAAATGTCTACGGTATCGTCGAAAACATAAATGGAAATTTGCCATTGTCAAATTAGAAGACTGGGCGACATTGAGGAAGGCAAACAATTTACATAAATAAGAATAATTTTAAAGTACGAACACTTTCAAATGCAGACCAGACCACAAGTTTTCTTATGACAGACATCTAATTATAACTTTTTGTAACTGGCTTAATCTGTTCCCTGTCTTAATCCTTGCAGCTTGAACGAGATTGACTAACAATAGCGATGAAAACTTAATTCTATCGCTTCACTGCCATATGGAACGGAAACAGCAATTAGCTATCAAGAATCGTTTTAAAATACAAGTACAAAAGAAAATATAACACTGATTGTTCAGAATCAGAAGGATGATTCATTAATCGAGATTTAGTGCACAAACTTTTGGCAATTCACAGAGGAAACGGTACTTTATAATAACATAAACGGGCCATTAAAATTTGGGCACGTTTTAACAATCAAAACTGTTAGTTATCTAAGGCTTTCAAAAGTGAACAAGTTAGCGTCGGATGGCGAGCACAATGTAACCGTAGACAACAAATTCATCCGGCTTTTCAATAGCGGTCAGTATCGGCGTGTTGTAACACTTGGCCCAATGTTATAAACCGAATTGCTTGCCGAGTAATAAGAAACGCAGCGAGCGGTGGCCGAGAGCGCACCGTGTGCTAAGTGGTTTTTAAGGTCGCTTACCTCATCGCAGCCGCGTCTACTACATACAACTATCTCGCTATTCATGTGCGAATTTACTGCGACTGCCAAGTTTATTTCATCCATTACTGCTGCAATGTTGTCGGGCACGTACTCCTAAATCACATACTTTTTCATTCCGACCGTATCGGAAAAAATCCATCTTTAACGAAAATATCAATTTTGATTCGAAACAGCTTCCTATTTCGTGGATATTAACATACAATAAACACAATGAGAAACAATTCGAGACCGTTTAGTAAAAAATACTGAGTCAGAACATTAAAATCATAGACACAATGGATTTCGTACAGAAATAAAATGCCAATCATTGTGTCTCTCAGAATCTCATAGGTAAACACCGTGATTCATAAAAACCATACAATCAAAAGTATGTATGGGTTGTGTAGCGTTTAGTGCAACGAGTGAACAGGCGAAGATGTTCCGTTTTAATAAGGAAAATTTCATTATGTATTTGTATTCAGTGATTTCAATTATTCTTTCATTGTTATTACTGTGCCAAAATGAAACAGTTCCCAAGATTTTATGCCCGGGAACTAATGCAGTAATTACAAATGCAAAAAAAATAATACTAATTACATTTTGAAAATATACCGTTCGCGGTGATACAAAAATTTTCAGTGTAGTTTTGTTAACGAAATATCATGTTGATTTAGTTGACTGGTCTATACGTTTTAACAACATTCATCTCTGTTTCGATTAGAGGTTAGATTTTTTTGTGATCCTTTGTTGTAGTCGCACGACCAACACGGGACTGACAATAGAAGCGATTTACTCAACAGTGTGTTGAACTTGTCCGTCGACTGAAATCGTACTAGCCCGCCTTATACGAACCAGACACGAATCAAATCAACTCAATTACGTGACCAATTGTAGTGAATTAAGCTGATTGAAAGCCGACCAAATATGCCGTGGCGGACAAAACTTCCGTATACCTAATAATTGGCGTCATGTTCCAATAATCTCAGTCTATTCTAGAATAAACAATAACAATTGTTATTCTTTAACGGTCCTAAAACTCTACCTAAATTTGTCTGAGTCAATGTCTTAAGCAATAATGTACGTTTGCTGTGCAAAAAAAAAACGTTACAGCCTGCAAATGGACACTAAGACTTACCTTGAATATTAACAACATTTTGCATTGTTGGAAATACACGCTGTTTATAGCGTCAAGAGGGAAATAACCATGGACGGTAATTCTTAGGCTTTGATGGTTAAGTTAGTAAGACGGGCGTTGTGTTCCCGGTACGGAGCGGAGCGGAGCGCGGCGTCGCGACGTGTGCGTTGCGGTTCGACTCGGTCGCCGCAGCTCGTAAATAAGGGCGTCTCATCGCGGGCCATTATTAATGAATCTGCTACCCCCCTCCCCGCCCCGCGCCGGCATCGCGCCGGCATCGCGCCGGCATCGCACCGGCTCGGAAGCTAAATAACAGGTGCGTGTAACCCCGTTCGCACAATCTATTTTCGATGTGTTCTAACTGTTCAGGGAACTCTAGTTGCGCTCCCCGCTCTAAATATTCATATACCATACGCCAGATATTGAGATTTGTTTAGGCGTCATCTGCTCGACATCGCCGTCTGTAAATAGGCGCGGTCCCGTGTTGGCTTTACGAAGTTTCATTAGCCGCCCGGGAACACGTACTTACTACTAGCATGTCGTCGGAATTGTGCTTGGAATTCCCACTCCGCGGAAAGAGCTTTGCGGGCTAAAAGCGATTTACGACGATATTGGAATTAGTTTTAAAGTGCAAAGTGAAAGATCTGAAGGTCAAAACTCTATTATCAATTACATGAAAAATCAATTAAACAAGAAAACAATTAAATGGGGTAGTTGGAAATGCAAATAAACCTCACGATTATGGGGATTCTCA
>DWTO01005013.1:0-11050 GCA_018244755.1 Jemadia pseudognetus
CGTATAATGGACAAGTGGAATACATGCCTATCCTTATATATAAGGATAGGCATGTATTCCACTTGTTCACCTCTGCCTCCCAGTGAAGTAACTGCTGTAATGATATAATTAATAATTAAATACAACTATTTAAGGTTTAATAAAAAAATTGTTTAATGCCTAATGTTTGTTTTGACATTCGCAGTAGTTGCTGGATATCTGGGCCGTGTTCGGTATATGGCAACAGACTCGTTCTCAATTTTATGGAGCGTAAAATATAAATCGTGAAACGTAAAAATAACTCCTATGCCAACTCCTTCAGTGTAATACAGCCGTGATATTATCTTACATTTACTGTGAGTTATATATTTAATCGTGTCGGTATCGATTGTCAGTGGTATAAATGTTAATAGTACATACGTCATGTATTCACAGTCAACAAAACACGTTCATAGCACGTCAGCTCCGATGAGCTAATCCCCGGCTGAAGTAGATTATCTCGTTAGGCGCAAGCGCTGCTACCAACTGATATAACTCATACTACCTGAAATAACCGGTTATTTAACTAATAACTTAACACGTCTTGTGTAGAATTGCTATGAAATTAATAAAGTTGTTTTTAGTTTTTTTTATTTGTTATTGTTGCTCTTAAGTCATGTCTCGCATGGAATTTAATAAATACATGGAATGTCATGATTATTCTTATTACAATTTTAATGCCATTTAAAATAAGATTGAAGTATTTTGAATTATTCAAAATAAATCTGTATATTACAAATTTATTATAGAATAAATAATTATTAGTGAATTATGATGACTCTTCTTAGTTGGACCTACTTGCTTGTAACGTTTAATAAAATATGAATATTAACAATGCTCTTTTTTATACTAATCCGGCGTAGAATTCTAATGAAAGCTATAGAAAATGCGTGATATTTGCATAAACGAACGGACGAACGATGGAATGTTTTTAAAATTCTTCTTTGTCGAGTCGATAGCTGATCGTGAGCTATCGGCCATCGTGGTGAAAGGATTAGTCGCAATGTTCAGGTTGCGCCGGCAGTTTATGTATTTAGATAGACATATGTACCGTAGTTGCCACTTGAAGAGGCTCCTTTCATGCACCCTATGTTTTTAAAATAAAACCCTTTATTATATAATTTTAGCGCAAGTGTTATGGGCAAAACCCCCCAGGGGAAGCCTATGTCCAGCAGTGGACTACAATAAGCTATAATTTATAAATCTCAACTATGATCCTAAATAACTCAGTACATTATTTTGTCTTTTAACAAATTCTTTATTTCTGCCTTTTTATGCATTTTTTAAGACCACAGATATATTATTTATTACATCTTCAGTATATAATTATAATCCTTGGTATTTCATACCATGTTTTATTCTTGTATCTGTCTTTGCTATCTGTCCTCGGTCTCGTATCACAACGGGTCTGTTCTGGTACAGAGTTATTTGGTATCTCACCAATACACTGAATCGCATCATACCTCAGCCTCTGTTCACCACATATCTTAAACATAACAAGGTTATTTGTATAAAATAAAAAAAAATAAGCAATAAGCATGAGGAAACTGAATCGACATTTTAAAATTCCCCCTCATTTACACATTCGCCAACAACGGTCCTCTTGTTTACAAGTAACGGGGAAACAACTAAATATTTAGAAAAGCTGTAACAAATTCGATAAAGTACACCCCTGGAATGATATCTAAACGTTTTCAATTAGCGACCGGAGGGATGTTCATTAAAATTTTCATTCAAAACAATTTCAGATTTTCCACGCCTAGTTACGAATCACTAAGTTAGGGTGACCATGAATATTGACATTGTTTGTCGAAATAAACATTTCATTTCTATGTTTTCTCACATATTTTATGCATACCTGGGTTTTTTAAAGTAAGCTAAGTATATCTTGAGATAGTATTTTTTTTTACATAAAACAACTAAGGGAAATATGATATTTCAATGAACAAAATATAATCTGATAATCTCGTTTTTAGATTGCTCTCGAACCTTTCACATCGGTATTGGATATTCAAGAATTTATAAAATAAGTACAGTTGTGATAGTCATTACAATTAAGCGAACGTATCATCCACTTAATTAATTCAGTCAACTCTTATTATTTCATTTATTAACTATTCTACGTACTAAATACTCTATGCTATTATATACATCCGTCTACCTTGTCTATTCAGGTATCTAATCAACAAAACTATCACCACCCGTTTCATACGGGTCCCATAATACCAAAAACCATGGAAGCTCTCGCATCTAATCTCAGCGCTTTGCTGTAAGTCTGTTTAATTATCTGGCGACCCTCGCTCGGCAAAGAAAACACCATGAACACGCCATGGCGGCGCAGCGCCTAGCGACGTGGGGCCTGGCGTCGCGCGGTGCGCGCTGGAAGTGCCGGATTTGCTTAAATTATTCAAAGCATTATGTTCACCTTCCGTCTACTCGAGAGTTTTGTCGTGCGTTTAGGTGTTCACTCGTAGGTCCTATATGTAGCGGATTTTTTTGCGAACAAGGCTGCTTACTGCAGTATCTTGTCTCTCTGAATATCTCTCTGATATTTTTTTTGGCTTTTATAAATACTTACAGGTAGTTACTATGACTTGCTTGGTATATGGTAGCGGTACCCCCGATTACTTGTTTGTGGAAGGTTTGTGGGTAGTTGCACAATTGAAGTTTACGGCTCACTATGTAACATAGAGTGAGCCTGTTGCCAAACACTGATCACAATTGATTAAATCTATAATACCTTATAAAAATTAGTACATAATTGAATATACAATTTCGCTGCAACGGTAGATTTCAAAAATGTATAGATAAAACATTTATATTATTTATTTTTCAATAACTTATCTTACGTTATTTACAAAATAACATTCTATTGGTTATTTGATATCTGTTTGAAATATAAAATTTCATTATTTGTAACATCGTAATCAATTCCGATCTTCGATATCTCGGAGGTAATTTAATGTAATAATTTTGTTTAGTCATATAAACCCGCAGTGGTATCGAAGTCTCCATTTCTCTTGACAACACCATTCTATATATATTTAATCAACTTTTTAACTTATTTTTATATTTGTCAATTTATAGCTGTGGTTTGAAACCTCATTCTGAGAGGAGACCCCTGTCCGATAGTGGAAAGATAAAAGAACGATAATGATTACTATCTATATGTTTATTACTACAATATAAGTAGGTCCTAAAAATGCAATAATAATAGTCGATATGCATAAAGGCAATATTAAAATTTTTGAATAACATTTATTGTTATATTCAGAACTCGCAATAAAGAGATAAATGGTATTTACGAGATAGCCCAACTAGTTTCCCGACTAGTAGTCCGACTAGTAGCCCGACTAGTACCCCGACTGGTAGATGGCGGGTCGGAGGGAAATGTCTCCAAAATCGGCGTGCATGTATGAAGAGATTGATGAACATAGAAAAAGCACATGAGGTGATTGATGAGGAATTTTCACTCGGCATTCGATTTAATAATATACGTAGTAAAATATATAAACATTATCTAAATTGTTGTAATGATCTGAAGATCTCATTCTTCAAAGCAGATTAAATCCGCTGAGCTCCTCTAAGAATTAAAGACTTCGGAATTAATTCTGAGAATTACAACGTTAGACGGGATTAGCGGCCGTCTCAGTTAATACGTCTTAATTCATACCTGATCTTAGAATAGAGAAAATAAATCAGATGTAAAATATTTATATTAATATGTTATATTCGGATTCTGAATAGTTATATTCAAAGAATGATCTATGGAGAAGAAATACATCAGGGGTGTAAAGTGTATTTGTCATTCGGTGCTCTCTACTTATCCCGTAAAGGACCTGGCGTGACGTTATAAAAACGATGTCGACAAAAATAAGACATATATGATTAAGCATCAGTATGTTTATAGGTATTGATCTAACGCCAGAACAAGCGCCTTGTCAATTTACTGCACAGAGAATCAAAAAATTGAAAATCCTACATAAAAACGTGATTATGTACGGAAAAAATATTATTCGATTTAAATGTGATAATAATAATATCCACTTACGGCTGAATGCCGAATGCCGATTCCACTTACGGCCAAATTCATCCTATATTGTATTGTGATATACACGCAGTTGATAAAACTACCCGTACATGTATATATTTCTAAATCCATACACATTTAGATCGTTTTACACAGAACAAGCACTTATCGTGTTTGTTATGTACTAGATACGCCCACAGATTGTAACGCGATATGTCTGTTCCAGACGGAGATATGCTCGAGTGCGCTCACTGACGTCATCCACGCCGTCATCAATGGCACGGACGGTTGCCTCTTTTGCTTCGGACACGCGGGACTTGGTAAGGACTATTCTTCTAATAGGATTAGCGAGCATGTCCTATTTACTTTGATTATTGATTTATTAACGACAACCAACAAGACATTTCTATCGCAAACATTGTAAGCATTAAAAATTAAAAATAAATGTTAACTCGATTACTGGTCATCGGGACATGCGTTTTGGTCGATTTTCTGTACTTTATAACAATTATGATAAATTAGGGATAGGCAGTGCTAGAAGCTGTGATCTGCGATCCCCAACTCGCATGCCCAGCGTGGGGATTGTGGACATAACCTCTCAGGTTAGGCCTATGTCCAGCAGTGGACTATAATAGGTTGCTGATGGTGGTGATAATCATATTAAGGATGATGGTTATGTCGCTATGTGTTGTATGTAGGTATGTAGTGACATAACATCACAGAGAAATGAAAAGCGCTTATAAGTACGATAGCTTACAGAACATTCCATTGAGACTGTACCTAAAACACGAAATGTGAATTTACACTTAAATAAAGTAGTTAAAGCTATTCCCACACTGATCACAAAATTTAATTCCAACAAACTTAAAATCTAGGACCGCAAATATTAGAGTTTGCGAAACTGTAACGAACTAGCCTGCAACGAACTTCTGCACAGGCGTGCGAGACTACATAAAGTAGTTTGCGTGGCTTCCGTTCACTGTGTATAACAAATTGTTGCTTTTCACTAGGTTAAACAATATTTGTATAAAATAAGTATTTGCTTAAATAAAATTTCTAGCAAGCAAGAAAATAAAATTGACTACACACTATGTGCTTCAAAGCTTCAATTTGATGTGACCTCAGTTGTGAAATGAGAAACGTGTCTGTTCTGGTGCGAGAGAACTAATCAACTCTAGTGAGGGTTGATTAATTTAAAAAGGAAAGTTTCAATATGTATATGTACACGTATATAAATTTTTCAACGTTAGATGAGTTTTAAATTGCAATTTAAAATTCTTGTTAGCTTTTTCTTATTTAAATATTATATTAAATCAACTTAAACAAATATTTAATATAGCTATTTGGCACTCGGTGCTCTCTGCCTACCCCGCAAGGGTCCTGGCGTGAGGGTATGTATGTAACTTAAACAAAAACATGAATACTTCTTTGTTACATTTATTTAATTAACATACCTACATAAAACAACATAATGCGTAAGTAGAACCGTACTGCAATGCAAGTGTTCGCGGGGAAAACTAGTGAATGTTGAAGTTGGCGGCGCAAATAAACCAACTCCTAATTCCGAGTACATCGCAGCCAACTGCTCCACTATTTATCTAGACCGCAAGCCGAAACTTTCGCAACCAATTGGGATTTGCATCCGAATGGGAAAAGACGCGACTCTTAATTGAAAGTTTGATAAATATCCAGGTAGATAGCAGTCGGTTCGCACCGCACGCTTAATTAATATCAATAATAAAGTTAGCCTTAATACAACCTTTGTTTTATTCAGATTCCTTAATATGTATTGTACATATTTGTCATTATTTTATTATTTAATGTGTCATTTAATATTTAAAAAAAGTTTAAAGTAATATGGTAAATGGAAAAAAAAATCTGCTACTGAAATATAGTATTTTCGGTTAATATCTGCACTTAATTAAAAGGAGCGATAAAAAAACAATCTCCAAATTTCATTATAACACAATAAGGTAATAAAACGGGCCACTTTTCAGCCGACATTTTGTGAGTCTTACGACAGCGAGGATTATGGTTTTAAATGTAAATTAAATGAAAGCTTCAGTTAAATGAAACTTCCGAGAGAGGATCGCGTCTCACCGGAGCTGGGCTTAGTGCAACAGCCCGATTATCTTGGCAATTGTCGATTCAACGTGGAAAGGGTATCTCTAAACATACCAACGCGACTTTTACAATAACCAGAAATCCAGCTAATATAAATTTAATTTACACTTGTCATATTGAAATTTGACTTATAATTTTAATGTTTTGTGCCCGTTACCGTTCAAGACTTTTAGAACTAATCTGTTCTAAGCCGGTACCATGGAACCGTCGCCGTATTGATATATACACACCCTACTATAAAGCCGCGCTCAAATTATACCGTGTTTCGTCTGCATAATGCTGAACAAATATCGCCGTAACATACGGATTATGCCAGAGTTGATTTGTATTTGCTTACGTTTGAACGACTCTGTCTAAACTCCGATAGACAGCTGAGGGGGTGAAGTTCGTTAGCGGATTATTGTGTTTTAGGAAGTATTAAGGGTTTTTACGAAATTAATTGGCAATTCAGACCTAAAGACAAACGTAAATTTGGATCGGATTTTATTTCAATGTTTACATTAATGTAATATATATGGGGCCCACGGTATTAGATACTAATACCGTGGGCCCCCGATGACTTGAACTGCATGTTAATCTGTTTTCAACTTTATAAAAAATTCAAAACACAAAGATTTAATTGCTAAGTCTTTCATTCAGATAAGTACAAATACTAAGTAAACACAAATTTCATACCTACATATGTATGTATGTGAGGTAAAATTAGTAGTTAATTCTTATTTCGTTGGAATGCACGCACTCCTCTGCCTACGTCTACGTGGATTACAGGCGCGATGTTGCTTTTTGTCTTTTATTTCTTAGGTTTTATATTTCGTTGTAGGTAAGTCGTACACAATGTTGGGGCGACCGGACGCGGCGGGCTCGATGGGCGCTATCCCGTGCGCAATATCCTGGCTCTTCAGAGGGATCGCCGAGCAGCGACACAAGTGCGGCATCCGTTTCTCCGTGCGAGTGTCGGCGGTGGAACTCTGCACCAACACGAATCAGATTCGTGACCTACTAGCACCTTATCACAACGGTGAGTGTCATGACTAATCGCTGACTAATTGACTAATTAGGATTGTCCATACGATCAATATCAAATAGTTCCTGGGTGGTGTAGTAATAGAGATATGGGACACTGTTCTTTGCCTACTCCGTAAGAGACCTGCTGTGATGATATCATGTAAAAATATAGAAATTAATGAGTATTTAAAGGGAACCTGATCCTAAATGTATTGAACAGATACCGAGCAGTCTCCGGGAGTGTACCTCCGCGATGACCCACTGTTCGGCACGCATCTCCAGAACCAATCAGAACTCAGGGTGCACAGCGCCGAGAAAGCTGCGTTCTACTTAGACGCAGCACTTGCCACTCGAGGAACGAGGGAAGAAGGGAAAGATAGTCACTTGTTGTACACTCTGCATGTCTACCAGTACAGCGTAGGGGGGAAAGGAGCAGGTAATTAGCATGTATAAAAATTAATTATATTCCAATAGGTTGTATCTTTAATCATTTTTTTTAATAAATCCCCATAAAATAGACTGTCCTTAAATCCTTGGATATAAATTTTTATGGATAATTTAGTCTCATACACTGTAATTCGGAAGCCATAAATTGGATACTAATTTATGAACTGAAGTTATATCTTCAAGTGATTAAGACTCAAAATCTTTTAATCCGGCAAGAAACGAAATTTATATAAAGGGAGAGAAGGTCGTTAATTTTAATGCTAACAGATTTATTCGTTGAGACGCCTTCTTGAAGTTCAAAAGTCTAAAGTTCCATGAAAACGTTTTCGTAACTTTCGTACGGCAGAATAAGACCTAGAAGTAATATGTTGAGCTTTTCGTAGAGACATAAATATTTTTAATGGCTTCTGTTTCTGTGTTCCGTGTGATTTAAGATTTTAGTTAGTTAAGCTACAATCTCATCGTAACTTTACGCCTGTAATCCCCGAAGAGGTAGGCTGAGGAATGCAGAACACTCCCACGTGTCACCGGTTACGTTTACGTCCCATTATGGAATAGGTGGTGAGCCTATTGCAATGCATCAGGCACATATCCAGACTCCGAACCACTACTGGAAAATCTAAATTAGAAAATTTTGTAGTGCATGAAAATAATGAAAAATGTAGAAGAAGCAAGTCATGTTTGTAATAATGGAGATACTAATCACTCTTTGTTTTCTGCCTACCCCGTACGAGACCGGCGTAATAATATAATAATAATTACAATACTTCAGCTCCCAAATCGGTAGCTGCACGTACAGCTAAATACCTACCGTATGTTGTTATACCAACCGCGAGTCCCACGTTCTAGTCCCGATCGATCATCACCACGTGCTTCACACACGATACTTCACATGACTATTATAAATGATGGAAAAATTATAATCTTCACATCGTAGCGAGGTCTCATGTAGGTTTACGTAACAAATTGTTTTCGGTTTTTAATTTTTTGTTATGTCGCAAACAGCATATTATGTAGCGTAGGTACTATATGTATAATGAACTATTCAATTGATTTTAGGCTTAGTGATTGGTTAAGGTTAACGATCCCCAAGACGCATGCCTAGCGTTGAAATTACGGGCATAACCTCTCAAGAGAGTCCTATGTCCAGCAATGGACTGCAATTGGCTGAAGACGATGATTGGTTAACGTGACAAGTTGTGTCTGGGGTCCCGAATTCGATTCCAGCCCGGGACAAACGCTTTTGTGAATCGTCTGAAAGTGAAAAATGTAGTTGTAAAATTTTAGTCAAGGCTATCTTTGTTTTGAGCTCGCATCGGGCTTATGCCATTCTGTACTTTACGAGTATACCCCCAGTAGTGGAACATACTCTAAAAAAGTGTGGAATAGTGAATAAAGAAAAAGTTTAAAGTATTTTATCTACTAACAAAGAAGTGAGTTCACAACTTAACGAACTTTTGGAGACTCTACTGTTGGTTATAATCTTTTCGGCCGGTGTTACTTAACCCAACAGATCGTTATTGATATGCCAGCTGTGGACTAAAAGCGTTTCGATAGCATATTGGGGACTCATTTGCAACTAGTTAGTATCATAACAAACCCAGTTTATATGACACACATACATAGATCTATTTGTAAACAGTAATTTGCTTACATTCGCCTAATGGATTTGGCAGTGGTCCAATTCGGGGAATAGCAGTTGTGTTAAGACCTTAAGGTTAATTCAGGATATAGCAAACTTACGCGTAGACTAGAAATATTTTTATTCTGAAATCCATACCTAACATTATAAATTCGTTATTAAGAATTAACCCGGCTGGACTCACGTGCGTTTTTTCGGGATGGCCCGACTATTTTCGGACCTATACGAGGTCCCTCTTCATGAGCTCCTGCCGATTGCTACGAGGTCGCGGCGGAGACTACATATTTGAAAGTAATAAAAAAAGCTATGTTTTTCTAGTGCTTTCACTTTAACAAATATTGAAAGCAATGGAAAAACATAAATATATATCTATAATTTTCAATAATTTGCTTACATTTCGGGCCAAATGCGTTTGGCGTCGGGCCAGTTCGGACTCAATAGATGCGGTTGCGGCCAGAAGGCCGATAGGCAAACCTAATATCTGGGTATTTTGGGAAATGATCATTTTCATATTACACTGTAACCTTATACTAATACATTGTTGCGACGATTTTTTAGATATATTGGAATCATAAATATTATTGGATGAGTAGGTACCGCGGGAGTCGAAGACTCACCTTGCTCAGTTATTACCCTGAGCAAATAGGTCAGATACTGGCTGAAGAGACAGTCAGAAATCTTCAGAAACGACGTGCGTATATAATAGTAATTAGTTTAGAAGAAGCACGCAGTTCTGCAAGGATGGAGATATGCAGCGCTCGGTGATTTCTGCCTAACCCGTAAGACACCTGGCGTCTTGATATAATAATCATGATTTAAAATATAAAAAACAGTAATAAAAATGATTATTGTGTAGGATACAGAGATGGTGGTTGTGTTCATGTCCGCCAGACTCCGCATTACATGAAGGCTTCCCTTAGAATATAATCAAACAATGAGCCTATTTGGCGCTCGTCCAGCCGCAGTCGCGTGGTCGCCTCGTGAGCTGCTCGAGCTATAAACTACATCGTCACGTTACGAGATATGTTTGTTTTATTAGATACGAAAAAAATAATATTTCGCCTCAATAGTCATATAGTTCATAATTATAGGTTCATAAAAAAATTGTCCTACATGTCCGTTCATAATTGGTTACCTACTGCGTTATTTTTTAACTTTTATTTATATATATTTAATTCTTTTTTATATATTTTTCTGGTTATATTAATTCAATATTGTCAAAAAAAGGATAATTAATTAATTATCACTTATGTAAATGCCTCGAAAGGTACCATTTAAGTAGATTTTATTATTATTTCAATTTGGCATGCACTAAATTCTATTCATAATAAATTAAATAAATAACTCAAACTATTCTCTTTTCACCCCACTTATAAATACCTCGTTCACCCATCCCGCCCGTCTACATAAAAAATGTATGACCCCCAAATGTAATACATTACATTTACAAATGTACGAGCACCAAGAACTAAATGTCTTTATCGCCATGTTTTTTAAATTATTCCATTTACAAAATCGTTGATCAGACACCTAAATTTTGATCAAAGGGCAACTTTATAACATTAACGACTGCAGTCGCCATAATGTTAGAGTATTTAAAAAAATTGCTACGGATAATCTTTGTCCTCGCGACGGTCGCCACGCATAGAACCATCATAAGCCCTGTATCCATATTAGCGTCCTTCACAACAAGCCCATTTGGCGCTCGTCCAGCCGCGGTCCCGCGATCGTCTCGTGAGCGTCTCGGCTTCAGCTATTTAGATTTTATCAGTACGTAACTGGAA
>DWTO01005014.1:0-11049 GCA_018244755.1 Jemadia pseudognetus
TATTTTCAGTACTGCATGTTGTGTGGAAAAGCGCCATTCCAACCCACATCGAAAAAGGAGCCAGTCACAGCCTTTATGGACCGCATCAGGACTGGCATCTTCACTATGGAGGGTGAGTTTCTTTTTCGAGGTAAATGACTGTATCAATAAGACGTGAAGACTTCCATCTGAACGATTCAATCAACATGCATATATCCTCTATATTCCTCTACAAATGAGCTGTAGGAAGATCAATCTAAAAACTTACATCCCTATCTGAACGCAGAACACATAATACTAATATAAAATAATTTAATTTTAGGACCAGCATGGGAGAACATATCTGAGGAGAGCAAGCGTATTGTGACGGGGCTGCTCGCAGTAGAGCCCTCCCAGCGCCTCAGTGTCAGCGACCTGCTCGCCGAGCTGGGGGTTAACTGCGATGATACTAATCAGTTTAAGTTGGCTGTGAGTATCCATATAATTACACTGACAGTGGATAAAAAAGCTTGCAAATTTCTTTATCACCAATAACCTAAATCTTTTTCTTTAAACAACCTTAAGTACTAAAGGTGTTAATTATTCATTTATCAATTCCAGGATATGACCAAAGCAGACCTGTACAAACGCCGCTCGAAGAATAAGCAGAGAAAGTCCAATGCTTACGAACCGGGCACATCTACCCAGAACGATGATATCATGGAGACGGACGACGCAAAGGATACCTCATTAATAGACACCATTAACAACCTCAAGAACAGAATGAACAAGAGTTCCATAGAGAATGACGTAGAACTGATTAAAGCTAACACTCATGATACACCGGTTAATGAATCCCCCGAACCTACATTCATGGAGGATTCAGATGAAATGCCTTCCGTGAAGCCAGTAGAGAAGACGTATGGTAAGAACCGTTCCAAATTAGACGATTACATATACATAGAAAGCAGTAAAGGCCTAGAGGGCACTGAAGTCGCTTTCCCCAAGACAACACGCGGTAGGAAAGCGAAGGAGCCAGAAAAGTCGCCCGTTCCGCGTAAACGTAGGAAAATAGAATCTAAGCAAAGTAAGAAAAATGTCAAATCTAACGGTGACACTCGAGAACTACGAAGCAAAGTTGTCGAAATCAAAGAACCTGTTAAGACACGGCGTAGACAGAAGAAATCGTCAGCGGAAGCCAGGAGTCCGCCAACCTCAATGCCTGCCGAGAAGGAAAAGAAAACGCGATCCACGAAAGAGTCCATCGAGAACGACAAACCGGTCGTCTCCACTAGAAGTACCAGAAAACGGCGCTACGAAGAAATCGCCAAACCCGTGCTCAGAGAGAAGGGACAGAACGGACGAACATCGCTCAAGAACAGCGCAGACAAGGCCCCCGTCGTTGTAAATCGGAAAGTCGCTAAACCAAAGCGAACTACGCAATCTCAAAAAGTATCAGACATTGATATTATACAAGAAACGCAGTACGAGGTCCGTATGACGCGCTCGGTGCGGCGGCGGCTCGAGATCAGTCTGTCGCTCTCGGAGGTGAAGAGTGTGCTCCCTGCGTTGTCGTTCGATTCCGAACGCAGGGTAGATTCGGTCGAAAGTAATCGTTCGGTTAAGTCTTCCAAGTCGGCCAAATCCACCAAGGCGACCAAGTCCCCAGCGAAATCCAAAGGCAAAGGCAAACGGGCGAAAGGCAAGCGGAATGCTAGTAAGGCCAAAAAGCCACCTGTGCGATCGGTCAGAACGCGAGCGAATCGCAGGTGAAATTGTTCCTACATGCTCTGAAAGATATGTACGACCCGACCTCTGGCGACTAACTGACGTGCGTGGACTGTGACGCCGAGCGACTGTTGTGTATTTAGTGAAATGAAAAAAAAGGTGTTCGGTTTTCGACTTTCCAAATAAAATAGTGATGCGTTATATTGAACGCTTTGCTCACGCGTAGTTTAGTGAATGGATTACAATTATAAATGAAACAAAGAGAAAAGTAATTATTTATTCGACACAGAGTAAATTATATTTCTTCAATGCGTAGTTGAACGCTCCAATGTCATGGTTCGTTTTATGCATGGGTCACTTTTGATGAACATCTCTACTTTCATCGTAAATTTTATTTAACAATCAATTGCACATAGTTGTTCATCAAAAGTGCGAATTTTAATTGAGTCTTTGTTTTCTCTATTAATGATTCATGATGTGTTGTTTTTTCTTTCTCCATTTATTTTAATCCCTTTTATTTAATGTTACTATTATTTTTTAAGAAACTTTTTCCCTTTATTATTATTAATTACCATTAGAGTTAATACTTTGACGTTGGTTATTATGTATTTTTAATTAGATGATTAAATAAAATAATTACATGAATAGATAAATGGATGTGTGTCTGAGTACTATGTAGTAATTTAATACATATTTTGTCATTCAAATCTATAATTTATTTACTTAACTGGCCGGTAGCTTCCATAAACTGTAGGATGACCTTTTTTTTGTGCGTGTGAAGCTTTCTAATCGAAAATTGTCTGTGGTTTTAATGAGATTTGTTGAATAAAAGATTTTTGTGTATGTTAAATGACATTGTAATTTACATTAAAGTCATGTGTATAAAATATGTTACAAGCGACTGTAACTTTGTATTTGAATTTTCAACTATAATTTTAGTGTGTTTATAGTTCCGCCCACACTAAATCTATGTGTATTTATAATGCGAAATATTTGAACTCCATAAAAAGCCGGCTATTCGGAATATGTAACAAAGTTTTTCAATTAATGCGCCTTTTCAAAACTGGTCCAGAGTGGTGTAAAAGGGATAGGCAGACTTAGTAGAAGGAAAAGAAATTGAGCAATTTGCTTTGTCTTCTCTTAAGTAGTGTGCAGGCATGAAGATTATTTCATATTACTACTACCTATAATCGACTACCAATAATCATTTGTATTTGAATGCAATTGATACTTGCTGAATTATAGATTGTTAGAAAGTGGTACTGAAGATGAATGGAACTTCTGTCTGAAATTCTATTCTATCGAAGTTCTATGTGAAATGCATTAATATGTGGTGACGTGCGTGGTCAGCTAAGATCCGTGGTGTCCCAATTTCTTCTAATTTTCTTGTGTAGTATGTAGTTTTGTCGAAAAATCCAGAGGATTTCCACAACAACACATTATATCTTATTGTTTTCTCGCCTGCCAGCTTCTTGTCGCTGTTTTGCATTTCTCGTAGTCTATCTTCTACAAAGATATTCTAGGATACCTAATGTTAATTTTTAGTAACATACTTCAAATCTTACCAGGACGTGAAAGTAAGTCGCATGTTCTTTTGATTCAATTTTAATTTGCGATTAGAAAGCTATCTCTTCTGGAGGAAATACATCTATCACACCTTATTCGTATTAAAATGTTTCAGCGTCGTAATTATAACAGCATAATGAAAGTCTTCACAGGCAGAGCTGCAATATATTATATTATAGCAAGAAATATTAGGTTACACTATATAGCAAAACATATTTGCATATCTCGGTATAGCAAGACATATTGCGCAGATAGTGAACTGCAAAGATATTTGTATTAGTATAGCTAGATATATTATAGCCATGTCTGTGACAAACTCAATGCTTTAGCGAGGTTGTTGAGAATAGCAGACAAGTGGGATACAATAAAAGTTTTGTTATTTGTGATAGTGCGCATAAACTATGGTTTGCGCTTATCCAGGGGACAAAAGCCTTTGCTAAATCGTGACAGATAAAAACTTACCATTTGAATCATACAAACAGGTTAAAATTTCAGGAAAAAAAAGCGTTTCATCAATATTTTACACACAAATGTTATTCAAGTCACAAAAGTGACTGAAAGCTTGATTTAATGGCATCTAAGCACAAATTTATATTTATTAACCTTGTTCTTCTTCTTCAATGTATTCACACTCGTTTACAACACACATGGTTTCACTGCTGATGGATGATTCATTATGGTATATCCATAAGGACATTACCTCGACTGCATCATGACAAGTTCATAATTCAAACTGATCATTCGACAGTGTGTTGTGATAGATGTAGATCTGCCTTCGCAGTCCACATTTCGACAGATCTCTGTGTATTTTTCTTTTAAATAAGTGTTTAGGTTGTTCGTGTGTGTGTATATTTGTTTGAGGTTGGTAGATTTAATAGGTTAAATTTGTAAATGTGTTTGAAATAATAGAAATCGAAACGTTCCAATCAATCGACGTCTCGAGGTTCATGTATGAGAAAAAATTTGTGTAAAGCAAAAAAAAATTGGTTTTTTCCTGTGTCAGTATGGTGATAGTGCCAAAGTATGTTCGATGAAATGTCTGTTATGTCTCGCTTACATTTGTCACTTTTGATGTACGAATATCTGTATGGAGTGATCCCGAGTGACAAATTGAAAAGAGAGATTTATTTGTGTTACCTCAATGAAACATGAACTTCATTAATTGTCACTTGGTGTGTATATTAAAAGTAGCATTGTGTGTACAATGTCTTAGCTAATTGTTGTCTTTCTTCTCAAGTTATATATATTTATATGTGTACTTCTTTCTCACACCATAATTTTCTAGTGATATCTGTTTATTCTAAATTTTTCCTGTTTCTCATTGTTTTAAGCGCTTTTACCAAATACATTATGCGTTGATTGTTTCACTGTAAATAAACTAGTTTAGTACAAAAAATATCGGTGGAAGAATTAATATTATTTATAATATGTAATTGTTAAAAAAATATAAATATCGATAAAAACTATCAGTTTCATGAAAGAGGCACCATTTTGATTAAATTGGTAAGACATTATGATCATATCATTGGTGTGACTATACAAAGAAATACTAATTTATTGATTTGCCGTGGTCATAAATGTTATAAAGATAAACTCAGTTTGCGCTGACTTCCAAGAGCTTATTTGTAACAAAGTAAAAATTGTCTAAGTAATGTTATAACGTGAATTTATTAATAAATTTAATCGAAATTGTTGTTACCGCTTACTCATGCATTACATAACTATCTTTTAATATTATAGAATACGATTTCAGTCCATGTAATATTATGTATGTTTTAACTAAGCGTGAATTTTCGTTTTTGTACCTTTTCGGTAATGTATTATTATCGTTGATCGAATTAGCAGATGTTAAAAAGATCTTCTATATGGCAACATTTCTATATTTCATGGTCGTAAATCGTCTGTGTAAAAGTGCAGTGATGCGGCTCAAAAAATTGGCAGATTAATTGATGGCTTAAATACTTATTTATCACAGTATTGATTACAATATCGACTCTGATCTAACGAGGAGTATGTGTGAAATGCCCTTATATTTAGCTAAACTCTGCAAAAGGATACAAAAGCTCGATCATGTGATTTCACTGCATAGGTTGTTTACATTTAATGTCCGATTGTGGAGCTTAGCACGCTATAAGGGCATTACAAGCGCAGAAAGATTCAATGTGCCGATGAAGTGTAATTTGTTGGGAAATTTTAAATTTCCACAGACGTGTGAGAGTAGCATTTACGTCATAAACGTTCGAAAAGTGCACTTAAATATGGATTGAACCAAAAGATTATATAATTTTATAAAGTGTTAGGGTTATATTGGGTCGGCGTTAAACAAATTTTGTAACTCGTTACGCGAATGCCGGCTGGAGATATTGGATTGTAATAAATATACCATTTAAACAATTGTCTTGACTTTAATTACACCACTCGCACCATCTATTTGTAACTTAAAGCTTCATGTTATATTCAGTTTTTGCAACCAAGTATTAATTTCATGTTACTGTCAAGATAAGAAAACTCTTCAGTGGCACTTGAATGTGAAAATCGTACTTATCGGGAACTGCTTTGGTGTGGAAAATATTAATAGTAAATTCATACCTATCATAATATCATGCCTGTATTCTCTGAAGAGATGGGTAGGGGAGTGTTGTACCCTCTTATGATTCATCGTAACGTGAAACATGGGTGTACGTTACTGGGCATAAATCCACACTTGAGCCATTATTAGATGTTGTAAGTTAAAAAATCCAATAGTACCCGACCCGGAATTTGAATCCAAAACCTCTCGGTCGACAGCCACTCGACCAACCAGATAATATAGTTCATGCTATAGTTAATATGAAAATTTTCTTTTCATATTATAAAATGAGATTGGAGTTAATGTACATAGTTTTGTATAGATTTGGCTGTATTTTTTATACATACAAAAAGGACTCCGACATATTTACATACGAATGTGGACTTGCATACTCCTTTACATATGGACAATGGTCCTGGTAGCCCAGCGCGAAATATAATAATTTGGTATCTTTGGTCAACCAGGCATATGTACGGAAATTGGCGATCTTGCCATGGTATCCTAGTACACTTTGGCTCCGCAGAGGCTGCAGTTTTCAGTGCGATTTTATATTTTATAGCGCTAAGACCTATCAAAATAATTAAATCCTAATGTAAATTTCTGTACTTCTTACTCATATCTGGTTAGTGAAACAAAGCTCATCAAAGGCATGTGTGGAATGTTTATCAAGTAACGGTACAAGCGATTATAAGATATTCGAAATATTATTGTGATTGCTTGTGAAAACCACTATCATTGTTAAACATTTTGTTATTCTACTATTGGGCGATGGTGTCCTTCCAGAAGAGGATTATAGGCCATAGCTTGTGAACTCAACACTGATTTCCACATCATTGTTCTTCTTTTATAGCATTACTATAAACTACATACATACATATCTCACGCCAGGTCCCTTGCGAAGTAGGCAGAAAACACCGAGTGCCAAATAGCCCTATCGTTACATACCTGCCGCGCCTCCTCCACATTCATCATTCTCTTCATACATGCGCGCCGGTTTTGGAGTAAGTATAAGTATAAACTAAGTATGCTCTATCGCCAAAAGTAATTGGACCCAATCGCTGACCCCAAAATCGAGCCGTCTCCTTGTATTTGAATGAGAAACATAGACAAAACTTTTATAATTTTGAATATCTAAAAATGCAATAGAGAACAGTAAAAACAAATACGAAAAATTCTTGAGAATAACAGAAATTATGTGAAATATTTTTATAGGATGCGATCTAATAGCAAGTTTACCAACAATTTACTTTTGCACTGTGATGATGATTCTGGCAATACATGTAGTGCCTGTATGCGGCCGGGAGCAGCGGGTGACGTGCGTGCGTGACATTATTTAGTTATTTATTCTGTGGTAGCAGACGTCAGGTGAAGATGTCGAATTTGATTTGGAAAAATAATTAATTTGTCCACTTTTTGTGTTACAATTATGTGAATAATGATATGAAAGTGTAAATAAATGTGTAATTAGTGTTCGCTAGTGATTATGGCGCATAGTGGTGGTGTTTTAAGTTCGGATATATCAAGGAGAAATCCACAAGATGAATACGAGCTCGTTCAGAGGATAGGTTCGGGCACTTATGGCGATGTGTACAAGGTAGGGGACCTTTCTAAACTCTATTTTTTCTCTATTACGTAGTTCAATCAGTATGTTGTTCATGTTCGATGGTGATTCATGGTGTCCGCCAGTGTTTGTTAACGGTATTTTGCAACGTTCCCAGCGTATGATGGGGCATCTGTCACGAGTGCGAAGTCGCAAGTGATTTTGATTGGTATTCGCGGTCCTTTATTGGGAGCACATTTTTAATAACGTCGTCGGCTAGGTCGACCTTGGAGCGAAATTTTTATCAAAGATAAATCATGGAACACACCCATGTGGCAATTACATAAATTGCTTTGTTTCAAGGGTAACATTTTAAATCATATTATCTTATATTGTATTTACACGAAGTGCCTTTATTATACAACCTGTGTACGTATCAGCTATGTGACACAGAAAATAGATTTGTTTAACCATTTTAGGGAAAGCTCTCTAGCTTTCCTCTAGTTTCTTTCTAGAAACTGCAAATAGTTGTAACATATTTGTATATGTGTAGTTGTTATGGTATCCCAGAGGATATCTTTAATACATGTTAGAATGAGCATATTTTCAGTGAACGATAAGTATCCTTAAATGGAGGTATACTCAATTTTTGTGACACAACATAGACGTAAACAAGACATAGATTTGTAGAGAAGTAAATAGAAGGGTTTAAAGCACTTTACACTTTGTAAGTTTACATAAAACAAATAAAGTTTTAACCATGTACTTGTGTCTGTATATTCATAGCACACAGTACACACTAGTGTGGAGCTGCCAGTGGCAGATGTGGTTTGTTTAAATATAATTATGTAAAGTCTGTTATGCCATCTACATACCAAGTTGTTGATACAAATTATCATAGTAAAATTGTAATGTTCTATTAATAGTGTATCAAAAGTGGGAGTGTGGCAGGAAATTTCATTTTATTACTATTATCTGTGAATGGATACCTTTTTTTTGTTTACGTAGGGGAACCTTCAAATGGTATCCGATATCCTGGGAGAGGTGTTGGGTTATGTGGGACTTTTAACTCTCTTAAACCCCTTTGGTGGCCTTTCTCAGCGCTAGTAGTAGGTCGCTGAGATCTCCTGCAGAACACACCGGTGCCCTCATAGCTCAGCACCGCTGTGGGCCCTTCTTCTGGGAGAGGTCCAATGCCTCATCCCATGCCCTCCACTTTTTACGACAATATGCGGCCACACATACCCTCATCCTTCCCAGGATTGAGTTCCAACTCTAGCTGCTCAGAACCCCGGATGACTCCTGATAGTCGCCTCTTGTGAGAGGCTGGAGATACCATAGCTCATTCTGGTCCCAAGCTACAGGGACAGTGGATGGACAGGGAGTGGATGGACCTAAGACCTCTTCATTAGCAGTCACACTTGGATCCACTCAAGTAACAAGGTAGCCATTATATAAGTAAAGGTCATTCATATAGACTTGTACAATTTATTATTATTTATTACAATATTAGGTGCATATATCATGTGAATGGATATTTTTATTGAGTTTATTGCTTTGCCATTGAAGCAAGTTGCACTGATAATGTTGAGATAAGCTAGCTACCTTTCTTTGTCACATTGTTATCACAGAGAATTGTGTCGCAAACATTACAGTATAAATACATATTGAGATTAAATAATATCAGCAACAAATTGTTCCATGGAGATTAATATAACTTATATTTTATATTTTATTGGTAACAGACAACTTATATCAAAAACTACCTAGACTATACTCCTTTCTGAGGAAAGATCGTACCAGATTGAACCACATTTCACTAGTTACGTTTACATCCCACTATGGAATAGGTGGTGAAATTGGTGGTTACTATTTGCTTAAATGGTCCACAAAATGAACCTGTATTCTATGTTTTCTGCATCTGTTCTCTGGTGGCAACCAGTATTCTAGTGATGTGGCAACATCAATGGAATACCAATAACTATGATCTAACTTTTAAGGGAATGTCTTGGGACATCTCCACACATGGCCATATCATCCCATGAAATTGGGGATATACATGTTGCCATATACCAGACACAAATCCACACAGAGCTACTACTATGAATTAAGTGTTAGAAAAACCTGTCCAGGGATTGAACCGAGGATCTCTCAATCAACAGTCCAGTGTGCAGTCACTAGACACAGTAGGCAGTCAAATATAATATGTTTTAGTCTAGAAAATTTACTTACTAAAAGTGTATACAAGTTAACTCTTAGTTGTTTATCTATTATTCAGTGAAAGCGAGATGCGCTATCGGCATTTCTCACTCCCACTTTCATTTAGTGTGAATTAATTAATGTTGATTAATTGTGCTTGAATAAGCTAATAGTGCATAAATTAAAACTTTTATAATTGTATCGTTCATAATAATGTACAAGCATTGTATTTAAATCATAGGCACCTCAGGACTGTTCTTTTAAAATAAATGTAATATACCAAATTTTAGCACAAGTATTTGCATTTTACATTGAATAGAAACTTGCTAATTAATTGTCAGTAATTGCTATTTCTTATGGTCTTTTAAAAGAAAACATCAAATGATATTTTTCTAACAATCTTGATAATCATGATGGAGTGCAAGTGTGACTGTTAAGTTTATTGAAAGGTCTTAGATTCGAATCCCGGGTTGGGTGCTGCAAGACTTGTCAAAATTGAAATTGCGAATAATACCTTGGAGTAAGGATTTGTGACCGGTGTATGCCAATAGCCTCTTAACAGCTCTTGAAGTGCCAACTATACTCGTATTGAATTGGTATGGTCAATGCATTTAAGCCTAACTCAATGCTGAATATGAAATGTTACATATTTTTACTAGCTTTGCTCGCGACTTCATCCATGTGGAAATTCAAATTTTTTTTTAAAAGTAGCCATAGTTACATCACCTATCTGCCAGTGAACGTCCCATTAAAATCGGTGGAGCCGTCTCAGAGATTCACCGGAATAAACAGACAAACAAAAATAGTAACAAATGTTATTTTGGTATATGTACTGTGTATAAATACATATGCATTTAGTAAAAAGCAGTTATTTTAACATTATGAACAGACACTTCGATTTTATTTATCTGTATAGATATGGGGTTTGTTACTTAGCAACCTCATTATGCCATTAAATGCTGGATGATATAAAACTTGAATCATTAAATACAGACACATTACAGATTTAACAGTGTGGAATGTGTTGCTGATTTAACAGTGCTAACTTATATAGCATTCTAGTTTATTCTGACACTGAGAGCCAAAATGATGTTTGAACACCAATTGTACCCATTTGTAACTTTCATTTTTGTTTTTGCATTAAAACCGGTTGTCATACACGGTGAATAATATATACCCGTGAAACTTTTAATTAGTTGTGTTACAACCCAGGTAAATACTTTATGATAGTGAAGTGAAAAGTGAAAGTCACTTCTTTGAAGTCTGAAAAACAGTAATAAGTGATCTAGAACAAATAAAAAATATTTTATAATAATTACTAAGAATACTGCCTCATTGGTCGTGTTGGTTGCAAGTGCGACTGACGATCGGGAAGTCCCGGGTTCGATTCCCCGGTCGAACACTACAAAAACTTTCTAATTTAAATTTTCTAGTAGTGGTTCGGAGTCTGGATATGTGCCCGATGCATGGCGATAGGCTCACCACCTAT
>DWTO01005015.1:0-11049 GCA_018244755.1 Jemadia pseudognetus
CGTTTACGTCCTACTATGGAATAGGTGGTGAGCCTATTGCCATGCACCAGGCACATATCCAGACTCCTAGCCACAACTAGAAAATCTAAATTAAAAAAAATCTGAGTGCTCGACCCGGGAATCGAACCCAGGACCTCCCGACCGGAAGTCAGCCTTGCAACAAACACGATCAACGAGGCAATAAGATGATTATGATTGCCATTATTCGCAAAAAGATTGTCACCAATTAAAATTGCTTATATCCAATAGATATCTTGGCGAGTAATTTGATAGGTTGTTGGCTGTTAGTCATAGCGCTTATATTACAGGTCATGCTCATAATGTAACAAAATTGACATGATTATGTTTCATTACACCTGCATTCCAGTTGAGACCTTGATTGAATCTAAAAATATAGTGAATTATAATACGTACGTATTAAAAGGTAGTCGACGTTCCAACACAATCGTCAATAGCACAGCGTGTCAACAATACATATGTATATATATACATAAATATCTAGCCAATTATATCATCGTATGTGACTCTTACATTGGCACAGTCGATATCAAAACGAACCGGTCTGATGGGATGGCATTTGACGACTTATCAACATTTAACATTCTAACACAATGCCTCGAAATATGAATGAGGTGATCCGACACGTACCAGATTTCAATTTCTACGTACACTCGAGTACACGTTAAGAGAAAAATGCCAAACACCAGTAAGTGAATTCTTATGACACTATTATGTCACTGGCACACGTTTCTTCGACATACCGCTGATTCGACACGGAGTAGTTTGTTGAAAATAAGTATCATTATCTACATTAATGATATTTTACTCAACATGCAACTAGTGTATTTTTATTCTGTTCCGTGGCATGATTACTATGATAGAATGTACGTACTGTACTTTCTATCGATATATTTGACTTTTAAATAGTAAAGAAAGTTATCTTAAAAAATGATAACTTTTGTAAAGAAAACTGTTATCACTACAAAATTATACATCGAAATATGATACGACATTGGCAAAGTTTAATTTCAAAATCCACTTCCTGTGATCGGAACATTGCTGCCGATACATCGCTGCGACCTATTACACAAGTTACATGGCATTTGAGTAAGAAATACGAGACACAGACAGATATCCACAAGACTTCAACGTTGTAATCGAAGGTTCATTGGCTACAAATGCGTCTTCATATTGCAAGACGCCCATCGGCTGTCGTCAAGCGACTTATATGCCAACATTATTTCTAATGAAACTATATACATTACGTAAAAGAATCGTATGTTATATTATAATATAATATATGTACTTCCATTTTTGTACCTATTTTATTTTTAATCTATTTTACATTATTTTTCAAGAAATTTAAAATTTAATTTGAATTTTCTAAAGGAATAATGTGTATTATTTGTAAATTGTCCATGCGTCAATTAATCTGTTACTTTCAATGATAGGCAATGGTTTTGTAATATGTATTTAAATGTTCACTTCGGGTAGGTACTTTATAATACCAAATGTATTCATGTTCCTATACTCAAGTTTTGTACCTCAAAATTGTATTATGTGATAACACGTGTATGGAAATAGTAATAAATATCAAAGATGCACAAGTTTGTATGGATGGATATATACATATAGCATATACATATAGCGCTTGGTTCTCTGCCTATCCTGTATAGGACCTGACGAAACGATGCAATAATAATCGGTTTTTATATATGATAATATTTAATATTATATGATAAAAATTTACATCGGCATGCGAAATTCCAGTTTTAATTCGAGTTACATTGTTCCAGAATATGAACGGATATATTTATTGGAGCTAGTGGGTGTCTGGCAGGTAGAGCGCCGCGCGGTCACGATGTCGGCTGGCGCATGCTCTACCGAGTAGCCGCCACGCTCTACCGACCACCTACCGACCGGACTGAGGTATGAAAAATACACACTTATTGTTGCATTCATTGTTTAGATACACGTTATTCAGACATATCGTTGAGATATTACTATTAAAAAAGATATGCAATTTAGTAAACAGGTGCCGAGCGATCGATATATCAAATATATATTTTTAATGCTCGCTATGCTTTGGAATGTTATGATTATACCTTTTCTATTATAAAACAATTATTGCCAATATCTGAAATAGAATTCCGACCATCTAGTGTAATCAAGGCAATAACGCAGTTTTTACAATATATTTAAAACTTACAATTCTTAGAATTCTATTTGTTTATTCGCCTAATGATGATTTTGCCAATATGTATACGAATTTAGTCGTAATACCATTTAAAACTATTTATCCTCAAACAAGACGATTTTTGTTTTCCTTAAAGTAAACTACTTGTAACAAATTATGTAAGGACATAATGTTATTTTAACAAATATCAGGGACTTTATACTTCAGTAAAAGTAGTCGTACAATTTTCATATCATTGAAGCAGCTTACACAATATGGCACCGATTAAAATGTTGCTCAAACTGCAGCGACATTTAATAATAAAAAAGATATTTCGCCTCTAATACAAAATATCATTTAACATTTGCTTTTTGAATAATTACATGTCATAAAGCGTCTTGTTAATTATGAACAAGAATTCAATACTTTGTACACATACGTAATACGATATGCGAGCTGATGACACAGTAAATGTTAAAAGGTGAAACGTTGAATTTACGATCCTCTGTTTAGATAAGTGTTCTACGTACGTCTATTGACATCCGAGAGCCACAATGGTGTATTGCTTAAAAATATGACGACTCAGTGGGTGAGCGAAAACGTTGCGACATCGCTGTTTACACAGACAGTTTAATGAGGCATGCCTAGGAGCAAACGTATTACGCGAACTGTCGCGAATAGTGTATCCTGGCTACTCATAATTCGTTGTATGAACAAAAAGCCGTGCCCTCATTCGGCCGGGTGAAACTAACGCGGTTGTGTGTCAAGGCCGACGGACAAATTGATATTACATCAAGCCAGAATTCGACCGTCGACTTGCGCACACCAACCTGCCGTTTGTCACGTTTTTAATGCGACTGCAATGCTCGCCAATTATCAACTCTTCTGTTACGAGATAGCTTATTATTTGTGAAGCAACACGCTACCGGGAAATAAGTAAACGCCTGAGTGGTATCACTAAAAAACCACTGGAAATCGACAAATTACAAGCGTCGATATCGTAGGTCAATGAGCGACAACCGGGCTAATATTAGCCGGAGCCGCTAATGTACTTTGATAAGGGACATCACTGCAGTCATGTGAAATGCGACGGTTTATAAGGTCAGCGTTCAATTAAAATGAAGTCGTTTCAAGCGTTTATGAATGCTGCGTTGATTTAATTATGCAAAAATATTGCTCAGACACCGTACTCACCATAGCGACTCTCTTCCGTTTCATGGTAGAACCTAATGTGTCTCTCATGATAATTTTAATAGTTATCATTAAATTTTACAGGACGTAAACGAAACTTGAATATTTTTAAATTATCTTTATAGTAAAGAACACTTTATAGCAAATAATGAAACAATCAGGATTCATTTATTATATGCTCATATCATAATTTTTTTAAATGTCATTATAATGTACTGAAAAATATACGTCAATTTAGCAAATCATTTTTAGGGTTAGATTCTTACGTTAGTACCACTGCAAGTAGACGAGTTTTCAACCAGATATAGTAACCTATTCCAGGCTATTGTACAAACAACCTACAATGCCATATTGTTGCGTTCAAACCCATTCTGAGCTAATCCATAACGTCTTTAACAAACAAAATCTCTTTAGGTGGCGCTTAGTTCCTTAAGCATCGATATAATAAATGCTTTCATATGCGCTTATATAAGACCTACTTGTATAGGAGTTTAAGCAACAATGAGGCTCTTGCAATATTTTACCGGTATATTCAACGGTTAAAGGCAACATCAAATAGGATTCACTGGCTACGTTAACTTTCTATGTCATCTGAATATCAACAAATCATATATACGACGTAATATTAAATATTCATTGTATTGCATATCTAATTTCAAATATCTTTATCAGCTGAGTTCAGGTCACCTGTAATCTGTTGTAGAGGAGCTTTTGCACGATTGAGAACTTAATTAGATTACCTTATATAATCTGCCATTGAATACCATAAAGGTTGTTGCATAATAAAAAGTAATACAGGCGCCAGACATACAAAAAATTAGCCTACGAAACTGACAAACTATACCTATTATAATATATACAGCAACAAGCAGTGCGACTTTGGTGCAAAACAACATAAAAAGGCATAAGTAAAAAAACTACATTTAAATTTTTGTGTATAGTTTATGTATGTTAATGCTAAAGGATATGTGAATTTTTAAGGGTTCTACGAAATTATCAAAATAATGGTTATCATAAAAAAGTAACAAAGTCTTGGGTTCAAGTCCCGGATCAAGTGCCATTGGGCTTTTTTAACTTAAATTTTCTAGTGGTGGCTCGCAGTCTGAATATATCATATGACCGGTGTATGGCAATAAACTTACCACCTATTCCATAGTGAGACGTAAACGTAACCGGTGTAACGTGGGAGTGTACCACACTCCTCTGCGTATCTCTTCGAGAATTATAGGCTTGATATTACATTATTGAAAGTAGCTCTCATAAAAAAATATATCCCTTTTCGCATCTTTAGGGTGCCATTGTTCAAACTCTTCGTAACCATTGGATCAATATTAATAAACAACTATGTACTACGCGACATTAAACACCCTGAGCGTTGCGATATTGCATTCGATAATTTTCTCAGGACAATTTCGTAGTACTGAAGGTATTTAGGTTCCAAGATGATTTTGTATGCTTCATTCGTGTATCATCATTATGGCGGACTGTTAGCGAGCATTCGTTACACTGCCTTTGTCATTGATCGATGAGTGCTGATCATTTCACAACCAGTTGAAAATAATTTTGTAGACTAAATACTATTTCATGCATTCTTTTTGTGTTCAAAACGAAAATAAAAGTAATTTAATTAATTGGATTATATCGTAACATAAATCAGTAATAATTGTTACTGTCATAATATCATTATTTTTGTTTGTTTTTTCTTTTATTATCTCTCTCGTTGTCTCTTCTTGCTTTATTCTCAACATATTTAAAGAACGGTAAATTATTCTTTAATACATATGTGTGTTTATTTTGCGGTCGGATATTCAAATTCTGAACGCACTTGTGAGTATACCTATTAACTTTTGTGCATTTTTTAAAACTTTTGTCGCACATTAGATACCTATACATTTTAGATAAATATCTAAACTGCTAATCCCCCGTGACAAACCTTAAAAATTATCTCTATAATATGATGATCCATGGCCAACTGCAGATCAAAAAAACGGGGTGTTAATAATTACGTTTTAAGCACGCGGCACTATTTTACCATTCAATAAATCCATCTTTCTTTGCTCTACTTATTTCATGTTCTTAAGTCATATTATATTATTGCAACGCAGGTTTTTGCTACTCTTTTACTAAACTGAAGCTTCACCTACGATAAGTACAAGCTACGTCTGATGTACTAAAATAATTGCGCAAAAAAGATTCGTAACAAATAAAACACTTAGCAAATATTATACAAGCGCTGCTAATTAAACAAACTAACACTCGAGGAGTCACCGCGTGTTCCAGTCTGACAAAATATTTTCTTGTAAAGGTGAAACCAATGATTGATAGTTGCGTCCAGCGCGCGCAAGAGCCTTGAGAACTCAATTGTACGGCTACTGTTCCGGAACCTAACGTCGACTTGCGAACTCGTTTGCTAACATTATGTGTGTCATGTCTATAAACTATGCATCGTGCAGGTTTGAATAGGTTTGCATACTTTTAAACGTATAATTGCATTAGGTTTTAAAAGAATCTTACACAAATACATAACAAATGCTTGTGCCCATCACACAAATATTTATTTTTAGTGTGAATCGTGCTCAATCACCCCCGCTGCAATAGTCAGGTTCAGTATCCAATACACCAATGGGCCAGTAAAAACTATAATAACTTGTTCCAAATTATTTGTATCTTGATTGACTGACCAATTGCACATATTGGGAAAAAATTGTTTCTTATGGAGACCATTCTGAGCAGCCGGTCTCAGTTGTTAATGTTAGACAACAAGCGTCATACCGGTTATGCCCATCATAGATCCTTACAATGCTCTGTAAACGTTTTGACCATTAATCCAAATGGATTACTATAAGGACAACGTGACTGCACGCATAACTTAATAAGTGCACTTACTCAGTGAAATGAAGATGGCCATCCCACGATTTACTTATGACGTAACTACATTCGCACAAGAATAACTCAAAATGTATGCTTTCCTTTCAAATACTCATAAATAAAGTATTATTTAGCAAGTTCAGTGTATCGCACTTTTTGATTAACTGGATTTCTATACCACTATTGTATACGCAGAATTGTAATTAATCAAAACGATATCTCACCCTTCATCGAGACACGCTTGATAGCGTTAATATCGTTGTTTGAAAGGTCAAATCATTACCAATTTATCTCAACGCGATCGAATCAAGTTTCGTCCGTAAAGATGTTACAAACACTACGTTTGTCGTGACTTTCACGGCAAACACCAAATTTATACTAGTTTTATTATACGTAGAAGCTAGAATAGATTGCTGAAAATTATCAATATGATGTATTCTTGATGGCGAATCGGAGTTATTTTGACCAAACACGTCAAATACTGATCAACGGGATATTTAGAAGTCGCCGGAAACGGCGTGCATGTGTGTATCCTTCTATGAATTATATTATATTAGTTTGATCAGGTGATCAGGTATTAATAAAACTATGTACTATATTCCTTTACCCGTCACGCGCGCTCGTTGCCGGTGATACAAGTAGCTAAACACGCGCGACCACGAGGCTGGAGAAGATTCCGAAATGTCAAGGACGCGACGACGTCAACTGATTAAATCTTTACATGAACTATAGAATTGACCGTGAGACTAGCTTTTGCTCGGTACTCGTCGCTTAGTTCACGTAAAGAGGTTTCATGTCGATACGCTTTGATAATTAGTTTTGGCCTAACATGACGTAACATCACGCCTGTAATCCCCGATGAGGTCGGCAGAGAAGTGTAGTATACTACCACGTTTTATCAATTACGTTTATGGTCCATTATGGAATCGGTCGTGAGTCTATTGCCATATACCGGGCATATATCATGTAGAAAATTTGAAAATATATCACAAAATTGTTTTTAATATACAATATATAAATATAAAAAATATTATTTCGTCCACATCCATTGCAAATATTAAATATCTTATACAAAACAATCTCATGTACAATTTAAGTATAATTCAAACATTAAAACGAACAAGATATTATGAATGATAATAATAATAAATATCCTACGACTTACATACACATTTAGACAGAGCCTGTACTAATGTAGTAGCATACGTGACAAACATGTAGGTACATACATATACCTCTTTAAAAATACATATTTAGCATGTGTATAGACGGTTTTATACCCAGACAGACCAAACACTCGTGCTCATTACGCAAATATTTATCTTGGATGAGAATCGAACTCACAATAAACATTCAGCAGCCAAGGTCCAACAGGTCATAATTAATGAAGCGTTTTTAAAATTATAATCTACAGGATAATCACTTAAACAATCATATTATGATTAGAGCCAATTAAATACGAATCTTAGTTTCACTGAATTCAATATTTGAAATGTTATTCCCTTTAACGTTTCTGTGGCTAAATATTTATAAACATAATATCAAGTTCTCATCGTACACTGTTACATCAAGGTATCACTATTTAAAATGTTCTACAAGAAACACTAAGTTAATTTCTGTGGATGATTAAAACTTGCGAATGTCGATGGACGCAGGTGCTGTGGGAGACCAACGCTCGATAGTATTCGACAAATGGGCCAAACATTGTCATACCCGGCTTGTATGTGTAAATTGTGGTAGACGTGTAAGAAGCACGACAGGTCTGTAATGATAAAGATATTCGGCACTCCGTGCTCTCTGCCTTCTCCATAACGACCGTGGCGTGATGATATGATACTAATTAAAGCCTTATTTATAGAAAATATCAAAATTAAAACTGTTATCAACGGTTAGATATTATTATATACTTATAGATATTTTAGTATGTCAACTCTTTTATAGAGACATTTGGTTTCAATCCTCTCTGCCTAATCCGTGAGAGACCTGGCTTGAAGATATGTTTTTAAGTGTGAGAAGGCCTAAGGTCATAATGTACTGGTTATGTGCGAGTTGACTTCACACGCCTTAATTACGAAGAACTCTCAGGTGTTCGAGTGTCTTCGCGATGTCGTCCTTCACTGTTAAAACAAGTGATATTCAAACTTAAAACGCAAACTTTTAACATTTTATAATATAGTAAGTATATAGTAGTAAGTATACAATCATACAATATTAAATATAAGAACTTCACAATAGATACAGCATTTTAATAATGATTTTAATATCTATACATTGCTTTAACATTACTTCATTTTCCTTTCTTGCCCATTAATTTTGAGGTATCCAAAAATTACATACAACAACCAAAATTACCGAATTTTGGATACATTTAAGTAACTTTATATACACCAGGTACTAATGTTAGAAAATTATCCACTGATATTTTATATTAATTCACAGTTATAAAAGTTAGTTCAAAAGCAATTATTGAATACAACTTCTCGTGGTACGATCATCTTTACCGAGTACCGCCATCATAAAACGTTTAAAGAAAAGTACTTACTACGCGAGGAAGTAATAAATCAGTGTTAGTAGAAAAAATGGATGCCAGTTTTTACTTCTGATTACAATGATTACGATGAAAGTAAAAGTTTTGTTGTCTTGCATAAGTAGGCTGATTGTCGATTCGAGTACAGATTTATTTCACTTATTGGCACATTGGAATTTCACGAAAATGAAATTGTTAAGGCTATAACAACGATAATACGCTTGGCCGGTGGCCAGTGACAAAAATGTTGTGCATTCCACTTCTCTTTATTACGTTGCCATAATAAAAATATGACTTACGTAAATGGCATAGCGCGAAGAAAGAACACACAGCGTTGTTGGCGAAAAAAACTTGGCATTATTTAAGTTACCACATTATGCGCCGCATATGGACAACATACTTTATGCCAACGTAATGTGTACTTAACCATCTGTATGTAAAGCAAATGGACGTATTTAGCGTTTTAAGTAGCCAAGATGAAATTCTAGCACACACATATTCAGTGAGAGCTGACGTCGTGCGAGGTTGCAGTAAAATATACAACGCGCGATCCACATGAATACAAATTTTGATACAGTTATACGTAACCAAAGCGCTCCGTGAAAACGCAGCGCGAGTAAGCGGGTTCGCTGGTTTTGACGGTTGCGTCACGTCGCCACCCAGTCACGCTCATGCGGGACTAGGTACGTAAACCAGAATGTTACTAGATTATTCCAGAAGATTCCACAGCACGTGACTTTATAAAGCTACATTTGGGTCGTATTGTAATTCTTCTCTTTCATTTGTAAATAAAAATAAACACGTAGCATGCAGCATCACGCCCATGTCTTTATGTGTATAAAAGCATCATAAATTTTACTATTAAATGTTTCCTGAGTATTTACACACATGTCTAATATATAAAAAAAACATACGTAAGTTGTTCATGTGTATCGTAAATTACTTGAAATTGTGAGAATTAACAGATTGCTGCAATTCACAACGTACAACAATCGAATTAATCGAACAATCGAATATAAAAAACAAGAGTGTAGCGATCCCTTATTATTGCCACATTTTACTATAAAAATGGGCATTATACCAGTTATGCAGTCCAAAGGCAACCTGCAAGTCAAGCTCAAGTTGCATTCCACGAGCTAATTGCAACTCAATATGACTTCCGGTCAGAAGCCATAACAGCTTAATGGTCACAACTGACGTAATATTGCGTTGGTATAGATGAGATTTGTCCGTCAGTCAAAGGTTTTGCCACATTCATCTAGTATATGTTTATACGTCCATCAACAACGCAATCCTAAATGGATTCCATCAACATTGACCGAATCAATTCACTTAATCTTTTGACACGCAAGATCTGTAACAATCACGTTGAACGCGGTAGGAAGTCACTCGTCAGCTTCTAGTGTATAATATTTTATCGATCCCGTGTTTAAATTAAGTAATCGATTCTTGATTATATCATATAAGAACCTGTCATGTTTTAAATATTACTTCACTAGAAACTAATTACACAGACAACCAATATAATATAACGTTTTGGAAATCTTATACATAGTTATTTTAACATTTGAAGAAGTGTATATTGTCTGGTACGGAGGTATACATTAAGTACTTAGATTAAATGTTTCATATAAACTTTTTAACAATTATGATAATTCCAGTGACATGGGGCGTCGACGTAGGCACGGAAAGCGTAATTAGTGCCCTTGGCTCACAACAACAATGATTTGCAGTCGATGCGCACGTACTCGAAGAGCCGCCCACCGCAAAGCTAATTTCGCATTAGCTAGATGAATCACCGATATGCCATTCACGACAGACACGAATTTGTCAGACAGGATGTACGCATGTTAACAGTATTATGTATAATAAGAGATGTATAAAATACCTAAAGCTTTTGTGCTAGTCTGGTAACATTTTGTAAATTAGTGATTGCACGTTTCAAAACTGTGATTATGTCTCTGGTTGATTCTTACCGCTTTGTCAATGTTGGAAAGTGCATATGATTATCTCTTAAATCGTTGTAAAATCTCTTTTAAAATATATTTTAGATCGTTTTTAAATCCAGTCTGTTGGTACAACTTGGTGTCCACTATGTTCGCGTACCAACTAACTGCGTATTCTCAACTATTAAAGATAGTACGCGTATCGCAGTAGACGATAGTAGGAATTTTCTAAAAATATTTTCTGAGTACCTTATAAAAATATTTTTGACTGCCTCGTTGGTCGTGTTGGTTGCAAGTGCGTCTGACGATCGGGAGGTCCCGGGTTCGATTCCCGGGTCGAA
>DWTO01005016.1:0-11048 GCA_018244755.1 Jemadia pseudognetus
TGGGTTTAAATTCCGGGTGGGGCACTACTGGAATTTTCTAATTTAGTTTTTGTAATAGTAGTTCGGGATCTGGATATGCGCTTGATGTATAAAAATAGGCGCACCACCTGTTCATACATACATACATATATACATATCCTCACGCCAGGTCCCTTACGGGGTAGGCAAAGAGCACCGAGTGCCAAATAACTCTACCCTTACAGATATCCTTATCTACCTATTCATAGTGGGACTTAAACGTAACTGGTGAACGTTTGAGTGTACTATACTCCTATATCACTTCAGGGATTACAGACGTGATGTTACGTTTGTTACGTATTTATTTTGGGCGTCCCCGGCGGTCCCGTTGCGGTGATCTTCTTCGTTATATACGGGGGTTAGCTACAACGATAAAGGTGTTATTCAAGAGAGTACTCGTACACAAATGTAATTTCTACTAATATCCGATAAGATACCGATTGTGCGTGTATCTGTTTAACTCGAATTGCGTTCTTTGTTAAGAATCGATGCGTTAAAAAAGTATGTGATGTAACATACAGCATACCTACTGAAAAAGTTATCGTAAAGTAGTGTCGCAAAACGTAACAACATAAACGTTACAATGCTTATTTTTGTAAGTTAACGTGTTGTAGGTTAGATTCCCGCAACGATACGATCATATTGTGATTGTCGTATATCTCTCCAAAAAACCGTGTTATTATATTCTGCTGTTTCAATTCATGGCTTTTACCGTTTATTGATGAAATATTCTAAAAATACTGATTTAGCTACTACTACTCTTATAATGCTGAACCATAATAATATATTTTGTAACAAATGTGCTATTGTCTCGCTCCGAAGTGTTCAACGCAGGGGAACAATAATACATGGATGAAATATACCTCGAAAACCATTGTAGAAATTGCTTCAGGGCTAGAAAAGTACAAAGTTGATTTTAAAGACGAAAGCAAATAGGCGGATAACAACTACTGTTATGAATGTTACTCTGCATAGAATATTTTTCAATTAATAATATCTATATCATTGTATAAATTTATCAACTAATGGATTATGTAAATGTTTTTTTCATTTCAAATGCGCCGTAAAGTTGCAGGTTAAACTTCCCGACGAATTGAAATTTTAGCAAATATTTTTGTCATGGAATACGAAACTTCTAAACTGGTGAATGCGTTATTGGAAAATAAGCTAAAAAGATTTAAAAGCCAGAAGAACTTTTTGATCGAAAAACCTATTTTTGTAGTCTGCTTCGTTATCCTGTTATGCCGATGGCGAGACGCAAATTGCGTGAAGCATCAAAAAAGTAAAAGCAACAGACACAATATTATTTGCTTCAAAAAGTGATCGATACATGATGTTTTTTAGTGACTTAGAATAAGGAGCCCGTTATGAATACTTCCGGATATTTCCGTATACAATAATATATACATATATATGTATTTATCACCCAAAATCCACATAAAAACATATTTTTTTAATGCGTAATGCGTTAAGGACTTACCCTGATTCAGCGACCCGAAGTGGATCTTGGCCTCCGACCTTAAAAGCCGTCCCTTTTTCCTCTCTCGGGCTACTCTAGCTATGTGGAGAGACTGCAGGTTTTTTTGGGCTTTGCTGCTCCAGTAGTACCTGAGTCGTCCAACCGGGCGTTTTCCAGTCAAGCAACCACGATACGCTCTCTTCATCTCACGATCCACTGCCATTCTCTTTACGTAGCCGAGCCAGCAGAGTCGGGCAGCTTTTATTTCACCTATTATATTGGGCTCCGCTATGATATCTATCAGCTCTTTATTTTGACAGTCTCCAACTGCCGTTTTCATTTCTTGTGGTCCCAAGATTTTACGGTAGATCTTTCTTTCAGCGACTAATAGTTTCATCTCTTCTTTTAATGCGAGTCTCCAAGATTCGCATTGTAGTCTTATAGACATGGATTTTGGTAATCTTGGACACTAGAATTGTATGGAGTGCTGACCACCGCCTGCCATTACTTTCATTTTACTTGTTTGTGTTTTACCTGTCATAACTCTGTTTAACCTTTACAAGACTAATCAACCTTTCAGGAATCCGGTAGGATTTTAATAAAGATAACTTAAAATTTATTAAAGTTTTCTATCAATTTTGGTAAATTAGTAAATAAGTAGAGTACCTATACATGACCGTGGATATTATAGCCACATTAAACAGCTAATAATTTATACAATTTACTCAATCTATTACCATTCATAACTATTCCCTTTGTTGATCATAATTGAAATATTCTACTCGACATAGATCCGATCATACCTTTATCTCATTCCTCCGCTGTAATAATTGATCGAATACCTGATAGGAATCGTGCCCCATATCACGAAATAGCTGCGTAATGTTGTTTTTGTCTAAAAATATGAAATTAAGATGATTTAGGTCATACCTGCCTGGTTGGTCGTGTTCGACAGGTCCTGGGTTCAAATCACGGGTCGGGCACTATTGGATTTTTCCTACTTAGATTTTTTAGTAGTGGCTCAGTCTGGACTCGTGCATTGTGTGTGGCAATAGCTCACTACTTATACCATAGAGGGACGTAAAAGTAACTGAAACGTGGGAGTGTACTACACCCCTTTGCTCCCACTCTTCTTCTTCTGATGATGCTACGTCAGTTCGCACTTTACCACAATAAGTTTGAGAATTCATACGTATATACAATATTCCGTATTATCATATAGTTATTAAAACTTATGATTTTCTTTATCTGTTTCAATGTTATGTTTACTTTAACATTTGCTATGACAATAATTGGAATAATAGTTTTAGACACTTGAGGCGAACACGAGAAAGCTTTCCTTTATCCCAAATTGAAGCTCACCACTTACAATGTACTTGAATCATTAAAAGCTTTGGAAATAGAGATAAATTAATAACTTCGCAATCATTATGTTACTAAATAATATAAGTACCTACATAGTTATCTATATCGTATTTTACAATAAATTGTTAAATGAACAAAACATCTGTTAATTTGTGCTATTGTGTGTCTTTGTTGTGTCTCTAATACACGTTAATGATCGAGAATATTCCATTACATGGAATGAGTTAGCAATTCCGTTGGTAATGTAGTTTACCAGCAGTGTTTCATTTAATATTTAGTAATAACGCTCCTGGCAAGGTATTACACGTAACAATGGGGAGGGAGAAATTATGTGCTAGTTCTTTGATAATGTATGCGGCGATGATAACAAAATGAATTTTGAAATCAATGAAACTAAAATGAACGCAGAAGCGAGGATTTTTTTATACAATTTAACTGAAAATTCATTTGGAGAAAACAATAAAAATATAACGCTTATGGTAAAAAAACAAAATTAAATATTACTAAAGTATCATCTCATTGAAATGATCCGTGTGACGTTACTACTTGAAAGACGGCTTTTGAAGGTATCAACAGTAGGTAATAAGCGTATATAGCAACTAATCGTACATATTAACTCAATGTTAAAAGCACATGATACTGACTTTCCAATATGAAGCTTATATCATAATAACGTTCTGTAGTTCAATTCGCTCAAAGCGAACTGATTGCCGACGAAATCGTCTTGCTGACGGACAACGTTAGTATTATTTGAAAAAGAATGTTCGATTTTTACTCATCCCGCCGCTCTATTATAAATACGTCGACGTGATGTTAACGTATGCTCCTCAATCTGTCATCTTCGCTATCATCTTTACCATACGATATGATACCTCGTTAACTTTAGTGTAGTGTAAACAATAGTAGACTTTCGCTAGCGTTTGGGATGAAAGCGCGTGTAGGTATGAAGTAGAACAGTGACGTCAATGTTGCTTTATGATTCAATTCGACGTTAAACTGAGCTTCGCCCAGCTGAGTGCAGCCCGCTCTAAAAATAATGTTTTAACAATTTCACATACGTTCTAACAGGGCGCCATACCTACGCAAATACTTCAATATCTGAGCTTTTGTTAGCCCTACTTTATTCTACGCGATTAGGAATCAATCTCAACATAATTTAAAGAAATAATATCTTTCAATTGAAAAAAGTACCCAATGCGATTCTTTCAACACACTCGAAACTGATATACTGTGCCGAAATTAATTCCATGGCCGTTTGTTTTATGGTAATACCTTCGCCAGAATTAAAAGGTATATTTGCAAAAGCAAATTTAATGTAACTAGTCATAAATTGTATTCTCAACTCAAAACGTATCAAACGAAGTTAAGAGAACAGTAGCTACATTTGTGTGACAGAAAAGGGTGGCGCGGAGCGTGCCATTTTTCATCATAATTTATATGGGGGAATTTTCAACTCGTAAAGTCTCGGAGCTCATATTTATAAAAATATTGTGAAGGAGGTGGAAAATGATTATGATTTTAATTTGGATCTTTTTTCCTTCACGTCTTATGTTTAGATTCTATGAACAAGCTTTTTATATTGTATTTAAAATGTCTTTTATGTAACAATCGTGAATATTTGTTCAATTAGTATCCCAATGGTCTGATAGATCCGACCCTATATCATAATGAAGAGGCTATAAGCCATTGTCAGCTACGCTAAGTGCCGATTGGTAAACTTCACTCCTCAGCTCACATCTAAAAAGGTTTATATCAAGCGAGTTTCCTCTTTATGTTTTCCTTTCCCCTTACAGCAAGTGACATATAATCTGTGAAGTGTGGATAACATAAATAAAATGAAAGATAATATATATACACACGTAAGTAAATCCCCAAAGAAAGGAAAAAGGTTGAAGGTAAAAGGAAAAATAATTGATACGAAATGTAACATAATATTTTGAACACGTGATTGTTCCCCGGAAGCAAATCCTTTGTATTTGAAGTCCCAAGCTTAAAAAGTTTAATATTAAATTAAATATTTAACGAATAGCCATGTTGATTTAATTCACAATAGTATTTTGGATATTGGACTTGATTTGAAATCACTTTGCTTTGACCGCTGAAAAATTTATAGTTCGCTTAAATAACATTGGGATTCCTTTTGAGTGAGACGTAGAAGCTACCATAGTATACTTGGAGTAGCATAAGTAGTACAATTAGGTACCTATTTCAGTAGTGAATACCTATAATACCGTTATGATACAAAACTGGCACACGAGTACGCGCCGCTATACACCATGTTACCAGTCGCCGTCATATCGTCATTGTTTAATTATTAATGTCCTCCTGTGTTGATTTCGGTCCGTAATAACTAAATTAATTATGAGGAAGCCGAACTGGTTTCGTACGAACACGTAGTGTTTAGAAGCAGCTCTGGATATTCCACAATATTCTGAACTGAAACCTCGCGAGCTATAAATAAATCTTCGTTTGTGATGTGGCGTAAATTCATCAATAGAATAATATCAGCTGGTAATGATGTTGATGTAAATAATACATCTAAATCTATATAAAATAAAGTGTATATAATACATCTATCATAAATGTTGTAATAAGTATAAAAGTATATAATAAAGAGAGTTATGAATGTACAAGAAGCACGGTAGGTCTGTAAGGATAGACATATTTGGCACTCCGTGTTCTCCGCCTCCCCAGTGAGGGACCTGGCGTGAAGATATGTATATGTGTGTTAATTCTTAGCTAACCAAAGCATCCGTGATACTTTTGAATTTCTGATAAAGTTGAGCAGAAACCAATGCTGCTCTACTCCTGGACTACACTAAATCACTACTACTCTGACTTAAACTTTTAACAAATTCTGTTGTACCGTACTTTGTGGTACGAAAACGGAAACAACTTCCGCTATAACACTTGTACAATTGTTGGAAAAAAATAATTATTGAATAAAATCTGAATTCATTGACGTATCATAAATGATAAACAGCAGTGGAATGTGCTGCATATTGGATATTGTTGAAATGCAATATTTTGGAGTGTTTGTATATTTACAAATGTTTGTTGAAACAATGATTTGCTAATATATTGCATCTATTTATTAACGGAAACATCTTTCAACACTGTAGTTAATGGTAATAAGAGCAATACGTATAACAATTTTAAAGTAACATTAATATACATACATATAAACAAGAATGTCGATATAATCGTTATAGTTATTGTAGTAGGTAAAGAATTAAAGATCTTTGCTTTTAATTTTGTAAACGAACCTTGTACGACTCATGTATATATTTCTACCGTTTTAATAGGGATATTGCGCATGTGTTTGACAATAGCAAGAATATAATAATTAAGAATTATTTATCGGTCTCTCAAGCGAAAACACTTCATAACTCTGTTGTTGACGCAGCCCACTCTAAGTCACTTACACATTCGATATGTCGGACCAGCAGGTACCTATATTTATGAGCTACTTAATGAACGACAAATTGGTACCGGCTCACTGTTTTGTATGCACAGACACAACATGCAAACGAGTTTCTCCTAACTTGTTAAATTTTACATTTCCACATGCATTGTAAATTAGTTTTTCAAACGATATTGTAAACTTACGGCTATATCGAAATTACGGTCTTTAAAAATGTATAATATTCTGATCATTGGGCATTTTAAAGATTGTATCAACTTTTAAGGTAACAATTGATTATTTTTAATACAGGTATTTGTTTAGTAATAATTAGTATATTAAACTAAAGTTGATAGTTGTTTACCAAAAGATTCTTTAAGTATTCTTTAAAAAATAGGCCTGGTTGATAATAAATCTTGATTTACAGGAGTCGAATAGCGTCTGTTATTCGGACTAGAGCCATTGAAACCTAGTACCAATGAATTGATAATAGTGGGTTGTTCTCTTGTACTTACTGTATAATTGGCACGCAAACAGGCTTTCTATCGCCTATGTGTATAATATACCTGTGACGTGAAACTAAGATCAATGTTTTTGAAACTTTTTTCATGTTGGCTACTTCATTGCGTCATATATAAAACAAGTTTATATCAGAAATTTAGTTCGTTTATTCGGTTGTGGTATTGAATCATTTGGATATGTTAAGTACGTTCGGTTTGCGTAGATAATACGTCTTCATATAGTGCTATATATGAAAATATTAGATCATCATCATCAGCCCATCCTCAGACCTCTCCTTATGGGCGCCATCGTATCTTGTTCTCAACTTGTCTGATATAAAATATAAGATTCCCGGTTAAAATTTAAAAGATCGTTATCATACATCGTAATCGTATATTATTATTAAATGTTCCTAAATGGAATCATATCAGAATGGATTTAAATTCTCAACTGAATAAATAGCTTCGGTTAAAGCGTTGCATAATTGATTAGGTACAATATGTTAGATTTAGAATTTAACTACCTTCATAAGTATGAAAAAACCACGTAACATATTTCATCTACACTTCTACATATATGAATGTATGCATTGTTATATCATGGAAAAATACGGAATCCATTGCGTCTATGGGTGTATTTAAGAAAATATTTTACCATTTGGAATTCAGAAATGAACATAAGTTATTCACTGACATTGCATGATGATATTCGGCAGATTTACGTATATCTATCGGCTAAGGATAACATACCGTACCTATCCATATTTATATGTATTTCAAATGTTAGAAATTATAAATATCGATTAATTTGCGGACTATATTACTTTGGTCGTGTCAACATCTATGTTAATAAATATATATGTATGTGTATTATTTTAAATATTTAATTGGCAGTTATTCGCACTATAAACACACCACTAAAATAAGTAGGGGATTATTCAACCCAAATGAGGTCGGGGCGGTTTGTTGGTCATATTATAATATACGTGACGTACAGTAAATAAAATATATATATTTTGCTGTGAATGTGATGACCATTAAACAGGTCTGTAAACAATATAGATCGTTGATTTCGCTCTCTGTAATATAGGCAAATGTAGAGGGGAGAATTAGTTGTGCGGTACTAACAGAGATTCGGTTACGGACTACTGCTAAAAAAATTCACGGCGCCCTTGGAATTTAGAATACTCTTTCTTTAATTCATTCCCGTATGAACAGTGTTGTTTTTAATTAGACAGTAAACTGTTTGCTCACATTATTACATTTCTCGCTTGCAACGTTCGAGCACCCACACCACCGATACTAATCATATTGACGGCATTGACGAGCGTTCAGCCCTTTCTGCGTCATGTAATTAATTAACTTTATCTGTTTAACTAACTAATAGGTGTCTTGTGAAGTATTCGTATCAAGATACTTTATGTGTACCGCACGGACGGCCGCTGAGTGAACAGTGGCGAAAGTTTCAATAACGCTGGTTGGGATTTGACTTTGATTTATGACTCAATTATGTACTTACTAGTTTGTATCTATTTCCTTTCCGCGTTGTCTTTACAACTACCAGGTAGGGAGAGATAGGTAGAGGAACGAATTAAACCGACACTTCACCTGTATGTTATATGCCCTATACAACAGGGCGGTGAGCCTTTTGGTAAAAGTTACTTTTAAGGTATCTAATTAAACTAGATGTTATACATAAAATCATTACTTTGTGCATTATAAACACTCAAGATGACACTCGAGCATTCGCTTTTTTGATTAACATTTTTATCCCCAAAACTCCTAAATAATATTTATTTGAAATTTCTTGTTTCCTGATTGAGCGTGCTAAATGTAATGAAAGAAAACCTAATTGAGAACCCGATCAATGCCAAATATTGCACTAGTCAAAATTATTATGCGGGAACCGGCTTAACTCACGTTAGTTTTTCCGTTATGGCCCTAGCAGTTTGGACCTGGCTGCAATCGGCGGGAGCTCATGAAGAATGTCCTCGTATAGGTCCGTTCTCATAACTAGTCGGGCTATCCCGATAAACATACGTACGTGAGTGAAACCAGCTTATACATAATAATGTTAAACACTCACGAAACATTTAACAATAGTCAAAATTACATCGAATTGAAAGCATTACATGGAAATTATTATATTAAAATATACATAATGTCATATCAATTAATATTGCTATTAATTAATGTAGGTAATTTAAATTAAGTAGTATTAATTATTTAAATTAATTTTGATTAATTTTATATTATTTAAAAAATTAATAATATTTATAGTTAATAAATTATATTATCATGATAGAATTATCTATTATATTAATATATTATATTAATGTTGATTATTATATTAATATTAATTATTATTATATTATGTTAAGTTAATATCGTGGTATAGATTTTCGAAATAAATAAGTTAAATATAAGGTACCTACAAAATTATTTAGAAGTATTAAATTTTGTGAAGACAATATAAACCCCTGTCGTTTCATATTATGAACAATTAGGATTATCATGTTCATTTGAAAACCTCACGAACTTCAATATCAACGAAATCGTTCTAAATAATGAATTGAACGACATAAATTAGAATATTCGCCAAAGTGGTCTCAAAATTGCCAACTATAGGATTAGTCAACATTTCAATGATTCCAGTGTTTGGAATCGCAGTTCTGGAAATGATATTATACCTAAAGAAAAGATGTTCAATTTAATCGTTGATTGCTTGATCGTTTTCGTCCCCATTATCACAACGATTGATATTTTTTACAGGCCTGATGTTACGTATATTCAAATAAATCGAGTAATGGATTAAATGCAAGTGTTTACAAATAACTACACAAATCTATAGTACAGACAGACCAAGGGTCCTCCCACTAATGCAGTTGTAGTAACCATTACGTAGATCACGGCCCGATGGTAAACGGTACATTACCTTATATTTCCTGCATAGGTATGTACGGGTAACGCAATGTTATAGAATTGACTAAAAATTTATTAGTAGAACTGTACTTATATGATTACATTTTCCTCTGTGATACTCTTCATATCTTGTTAATTATAATGATAACCATCGATTAAAACAGTACTGGTCTGGTCTGGCACATACCCACCCATGTTAACATAACCCACCGGCTTCGTTACTTGTACCAAGGCGAATACAATTTCATACACGGCTACAGAAAGTGACATTTCAACTTGAAAACAAACACAATTTTGCAATTATATAGGTGAAATGCGAGATTCGAGCCCTGGATAATCAATTCAGGAAGATACAATTTAATATAGTAACATCATATTGTTGTGCCTCCCAGTGTGCGTTACTTACATTACACTACATTACACTGATAAATTTTTTACACTGTATTACATGTATTACAATACATGTAATACATAATTTACACAGTAATTACATTACAACTACGTTACATTACAAAAAAATCACGTCAGTTATCGCACATGTTTACAATGCTGTCGAAGGACAAGGCGGTATTATTTGATCGTAAATATTGTATACATATTTCATAGAAGGGTCATGAAAAATAATAGGATTGATGTTCCAACTGTAGAGAAAATGAATTGTTTCGGTTCTTTTTGTTGTTATCCCGCTTTGCTTTTTTGGGAATGATTTATGTTGGACGGGAATGCCCACCGGCCATACGGAAAATGGCTCAGACGTACAAAAGAAAAAATAAAGGTAATTTAATTTGAATACGAGTCTAATATGTAGGAAAAGAACCAGCTTTAAACATTGTTTTCCTAGAAGGTAGGATATGACACTATGAGAGTGAAGATAGCGAAGGTTAGGTGATATACCAAATAAAAGGGAGTTTACTTATCTGCTCATTGCCATAAATAAATTATCGCGACATACTGCAGAGAATAGATGTTCAGTATCGTGTTACTGTCTTAATATCCGCCTAGGGGTCTCCTGTCGGACGTCTAAACAGTTATTATTAACGAGTACCTATATAAATAAATATGTTCTCGAAGTATCTGAAGTATGTGTCAGAAAATCTGAAATAAGTAGTACCTATCTTATTAGATCTAATACATAGATTAGATAGACTGCTTCGTTGGTCGTGTTGGTTGTCGTTGTTGGCAACCGAGAGGTTCTGGATCCCAATCCCGGGTCGGGCACAATTGGATTTTTTTACTTAGTTTTTCTAGTAGTAGTTCGGAGTATGGATTTGTACCCGGTGTATAGCAATAGGTTCACCACCGAATCCATAGTGAAACGTAAACTTAACCGGTGAAACGTGGGAGTGTACTACTCTCTTCTGCTTCTCTCTTCGAGAGTACA
>DWTO01005017.1:0-11048 GCA_018244755.1 Jemadia pseudognetus
ACCTATTCCATAATGGGACGTAAACGTGACCGGTGACACGTGGGAGTGTTCTGCATTCCTCTGCCTACCTCTTCGGGGATTACAGGCGTGAAGTTACGTTCTTCCACTTACCCACCAATATACTCGAAAGTCTGAACGAACATTTTTGTGTTTTATTGCTCTTCACACACAAAAAATGGCTACTTTTAATGTTGTTTATGAAAATGAAAAAAATTAAAGCGAAATAAAGCGGTTTTTTTTAAAAACAGGAGTATTTAGTTTTTTATATTTCGAAAATGTTTTACAACTTTTTATAGCTTTGGTTAGCTATTAATTACGAAGAAAAAATGGGTTTGTAGTTTAAGGGTTCATGCTTAAATTATGTTGAAAGTTTTGATCTGTATTTTGGTTATACAGTTATTTTAGCAAAAGATTTTTTGTAACCCTATATAGGAACAATATAGAAACCGTTTCCAGAGTAAAGTGCGCCAAAAATTTAGTAATGTTTTAATATTTGTAGACTGAACGTTTTTAACAAAAAGCACCTAAGCGCTCCACGTTATTATTTTAGGTCTTAGCAACAATTCCAGGCCACAAAAGGTTGTATAAGTTTTCAAACAAGGGTAACATAACATACTTTTGCGTGAAAATGTGGTGAATATTTTCTTAGGCATTCGCATTCTACCGGTGGATTTGAAGAACGTGATCAAATGAGCTAACATTTTCCTTTCGCAAATTGTGATTTATCTTTAATACCTGGTTTTTAGTTTTACAAATGAACTGGAGAAAAACGGATATCTAGTAGGACTGGAAAATTTAACAATAATGACAATAGCACGTTGAGATTATGTACAATGAAGCACATTTATATTTATTACAATGACCTTTTTATAGTTGTTATTGGTCTTAATCGGAATCGTACTTTTTGTAGAACATCATGTATGTACCTACTTGTGTAAGGGGTGATTTGCACAAGACCACGCCGAAAGTTAATACCACTCAATACGTGTCGTTATGTATTTTTTATTTGTCATATTATTATAACAAGATAATGGTGTTTAGGATATTTCATCGACGAAAACTGTAAAATGTAATATATTAACAATTAAAAAAAAATTGTTGTATGTTATTTCGGTCGGTAATTTGTGAGGTGAAAGTGGTTTCAAGCGCCACTTTGGGAGGTGAAACCAACCTTATCTCCCCATTGTATTTTTCGTTATACGACAAACGTGGTTCTGGCGTCCGGCTGACGCTGGTATAGCGCAGGCTATGTAGGCACAGCTGATTACTCTGGTCGCTGACGGTGAGCAGCGTAGGGTGTGAGGGAACCTGTGCTCTGCGACCTCAAACCTACATTACTAGCTACATCTAAAACCAATTTATATTATTATACATATGTAGCCATTTTAGTAGGTACATATAGATTTTTTTTTACTTTTCTAAAGTAAAGTAAAAAAATACCTAGAAAGATCTACAGGCCAGGCCACCTGCCGTGTTTATTCTGAATTAATCTCTCTCTAAATGCCGGTTTCAGAGACTTCTTGCGTTCCTATCAGCAAGTATCTTGCTAAAATCCAAACATCCTATTTAACATTCAATAAAATGAGACATCTATTTACAGCCGTATATTCATTCGTACATTCATTCAATTTAAAGGTTTCACTCCAACGAAATTTAATCACGGAATATTAATAACATAAGGGAAACCTTTTTTGAATTTATGTGCACCCACACGTGTCACAGTTTCACAAGTCGGCGCAAGTCACGGCAGGGCAAATGGAGGACCAAGTATTGCATCATAAAGGGTTTATGGCAAGAACAGCTGTTTATTTATTACGCCGACACGAAACACTGTGCCTACCTTGTGCCTGCTTAGAAATTACATATTATGTATACATATGTCGAAATTGCGTATATTTCCGCGATATATTAATAAGGAAATGATAAGTATGTTCACCCTTTTAATTATTTTTGTAGATTATAATCAACACTATTTTAGCTTTCCGCTTCGCTAGGCGTAAATATGAGGTTGGTATATTATTTTACGTAATTTTAAATATGTAACTAGTGTTTAACCGCTAACCATAATCATGTTTATTCGCTTGTCATATTGTGAATGCATAGAAATGAGTTAAGCACAAATTGTAGAAAATGATATGGATGTGGTTTCGTTTCTAAATGCTAGATTGACAATGAGCCGTGCATTTGCGTTAGGGTTTTTATCTAGGGAGACCATCAGTATCGGGAAATTGTTTCATTACAAATCAAAATTATCATTTTTATCCAAAATTTTTGATTTATTATTATTTTGTAATTCAAGTAGACATTATGACAGTTTACATAAATGCTCCCTTATGTTCCATCCAATTGTAGAATGCAAGTGGAAGCGAACTGGCGATTGATAAAGTTTTGATGGCTAAAGTTTAAACGCACAAGTTGTCTTGCGGCTGCACATCCGCGTGTAAAGCTCAATTGTCTGAGGCGTGACGTTTAAACAACTTAGTTTGCTCACTTGGATTACATTTGTTTACAGCAGTTTTGACTTGTAATCGCCCAAAGTCGGAGTTCGTAAAGTGAGAGTTAAAATAGCATTGAGCGCGATCGGTCTTTCAGTGAATGGATTTATCAGTGCCGGCAAATTGTCGTAGGTACATGTTCCCGCGCTTTAGCAGGCGTGTTAGGAAGTCATATTAGTGTTTTCTTTATCACTCGAATATACTGAGTTTTTGCAATAAGATTTTTGAATCTTTACAAAATATCATAAAACTAATACTCAAATAAAAAAAGAATTAAGAATCAATAACAATTCATTTGCAATTTTTTTGTAATACACTGGTATCTAAGTCATTTTATTTTGAAAACTATGCTGACATAAAACTTTGCAATCAACTTTCTATAAAATTCAAAATCTATAAAAGTAATATTTGAATATAATCGACGTCACATTTTAAGTTTTAATTATTATTTGGATGTGGAGAATGGATAACACACCAGAAAATTCGAAACTAAACATCATAATTCTCAAATGACCTTAACAAAAATCTAACGTTTTGGCGAAAATATTAATCTTACAAGTGCCGCTATTTCCTAGATTCCTCCTTAATGTATTTCTTTATTATTTATAAACTTTGCCCCTCCCAAATAAAAAGTCATTACAAAAATGGTTCAAAAGTGATTTTATTGGAATATTATACTAATAATAATTATTATATTCTTAAAATACTTTTAAAGAGTTTTTATGGTTAAGTCAGTGGAAACAAAGACTATTTCGTTTTATCACTTTTACCTGTTATGGATGTATGTACTTGAACTACAAATACTGTTATATAATCGAAGACCATCCTTATGAACGAAAATAATTGTCCAGAAAAACAACGACCTTTGTTGATAGCGTACAATTATGGTGGCAGCAAAAATGCTGTATCAGCTGATGCATCTAACTTTCAGTAATTATTGGAAAAGTGGTAAAACATCTAATATTAGGTAGCCATAAATGTAAGACTCAGTCGTTGATCGCTAATAAGCCGAGGGTCGCTAATAGGTCGCTGGTCGCTAATAAATGGCGGTTGGAAGCTATGAAAATAATTGCGCTATATATTTAAAAAATGAAAATTGCTCTATAGTACATTGGGAGAGCAATTATGGGTGGATAACAGTCCCGATTAATCGTTTCAAAATTGTTAACAAATATGATTTAATTGTCCATAAATTTGTATTATCCTGAGGGTGAGCGCGTCCTGTACGTACTGTATTAGAATTTATTCTGGCCATAATTCATTGCCAACCGACCGGCTCTCATGTTTATTATGTAAGTGGATAACTAACGCTACTTGCTAACATTTATTGCTGCAAGAACGTTTATTACGCCTCTTCACTGTGATACATTCAGAGCGAAGAACTGTTCGAATAAGGAAATTAATATATCTTAGTAAGATTCAAACGCACCGCTATCATGTCGAGATTTTGTATGATGCAGGAATTTTCCATCATAAGTGTCTTTTTAACTAAAAATAATAATATATTTAACACTATAACAGGTAATTATAACATTGTAAGAATTGTAAAATCGTAAGAAGCTGCCGTACCCGGAGCATGGCAATGGACTCACCAACTATTTCATGGTAGCAATGGCAATAGTTTAGAAATTTTCAAGGTAAAAGCTGTACAGTTTTTGCCACCCTTTTATCTACATAATTGTCATGTCTTACATTATTTTTTAATCCAACTATTTACTATATTATAATTATAATTACTGCAAAATTTGTTGCAGTCTTTTATGTGTAAGACATAAGAAAATCGTCATGCTAGAATCTTTTTTCTATGAGATAGCAAAAAAAAATCCGGTCCACAAATTTGCCGCCCCAAAAATTTGCCGCCCCAAAAATTTGCCGCCCTAGGCTCAAGCTTACTCAGCCAAATGGTAAATCCGCCCCTGCATAGTAGGACGTAAACGTAACTGGTGAAACGTGGGAGTGTATAACACTTTTCTGTTTATCTTTTCAGGAATTACAGGCATGACGATACGTTACACGATATATAACACCAAAAACCATCAGCCATACATTCTTGTCGGAAAAAGGTTGTGCCTATGGTAAATTAACGACAACAAACATTTACGTACCTACACTGACGTTTTATATTTTCAGCTTAATGGACATAATTGTACAAATATTCAAAACCAGATAAGACAAATACTTCGTTGTTAAGATAGGTTTCTGTCAGAACGGAAACCAAACCCGGAATGTTCGCGTGGAAATCGGCATAATGGCTGTCTCAAATGGGTTGTCATTATTAGTATATGTATAATACACAAATATATTTCAATGCTGATAAAGATGTCCGTATTTAATTGTAACGAGGTGAAGAAGAACGCTCAAAGGAGATAATTAACAATTTAATGAATCACATGCTTAATTCATTAGTATTGTTCACTATCATCAGGCTATTGAAGTTCGCTGCTGGACATAAGCCTCCCCTGAGGGGTTATGCCCACAATCCCCACGCTGGGGATGTGGGTTACGGATCGCAGAGCACGGTTTCTCGCACCGCCAACGCTACTGCCTATAGGCGGCCAGGGCATTTAGTTACGTCTAAGCAGACCACGCCATACTGCGCTCTGCCAACGCCTGCTTTAATTGCGTCTTCCAACCTGTATTGACCCACACGGGGTTAAGGAATGTGAATACACTAAGTAGGAATTTACTCTTCCCTGTCACGGAATATTTCATTTTTTTATATTCTTAATGTTTCTTTAATTGAGTATGAGATTAGCTGTGAAATACGTTATAACATTTTAAATATTCTATTGGTATTTAGTTATTATAGTATATTTATTTGTTGTTACCAAATCATAATTATTTGTTAGAAAGAACTAGAAAACTTCTAACAGTAGCGAAGACCACAAATAAATAGACCATTAATGAGCAGTTTCATTTGAATTTTAAATGAAATAATTGTAAAAGTATTTCACGAAACTTTGAATTCGTGGAGAATAAATTAAAAATAATTGTTAAATTAAATTTCATATACATAAATTAAATGGATCATCGAAGTGGCTCCAAAACTCGATAGTGACGCTTTCATTTATCACGAGCTCAATTTTGAAGGCAGAAATCTCTTTGCAATGCAAAGACGAGCTGCCTGCCATTCAGGCCCTCGGTATTAATATTCATTCATGCCATTATTTCCATGGCATACCTATTAAAATCTCGAGACGAAATTTTCTCTCATCTTATTGAAGATATGCCTCGAATAAATATTACGGTTAATACCAATTACTGTTTAACTAAACGCTAATTTTATGAACGTTATATTGTGAAGTGAATATTATGAATATTGACAATTGATACTCTGATTAAATGTAATGAATCTAGTAAAACATAATGTTCTTAAGGCTTTAGGCAATAGGCTCACCACCTATCGCATAGTGGGACGTAAACTTAACTGGTGAAACGTAGAAGTGTACTATACCCTTCTGCCTACCTCTTCGGGGATCACAGGCGTGATGTTGCGTTCTTAAGGTGTGAATAGTCCCCTTAGCTGTATTAGGCTAACGCGCGGCGAACTATGGCTTTGACCGGTTACATACTGAGATGCGAAAATATGTAGTTAATGAAGATGAATAATGTAGTAGAGACATCTTCTGGTGAATTCGTAAAATAACCAATGTCAATGTTAGGATGGGTTCATTGGTTAGCACTGTTAGCGGAAATGTTTACTAATACATAGGTATATCCGTGCTTCCGAATATGGACAAGTTACGTAGCTGTTTTTAAATTTGGTTTGAGGTCTTCAAGACAGTGGAGGAGGAAGCAGTAAGTTTTAGGGGCTCTTCCAGGAAGTTAACCGTTTCATGTTTCAAGGATACTAATGGCCATAGGAGAGGCAATTATCTCGAACTGTACGAGATAGTAGGGTTTGAATCAAATTTGCCCTCTTTCAATTAAGGCGGCTCGGCGATAATATAATAACAAATTATATATTATTTTTGTAAGTGAATGATGACGACAGTTTCCTGTAATGTTCCTATCTTGAATGTCAACATGTTTGGTAACTTGCAACTTAAACGTTGTTGGCGTAGGTACGCTGAGACACAACAATTCATTCAAACTTTACAGATTGGTATCTTTCCTCGGAACTTACAGACTGGCAGCTGGCCAAGCTACGAAGTTACTTCACTAAGAACCGCTCCGTCCTCGTCTAAGTATTTTTAGTGTAACACTCTTGGGCGCTAGCTGCGAGAGGAAGTGACGAAGCGCGCACAATCTTGACATTTCGCTTAGGTATATTTCATCATCGATTCTTAGTTCATTTTATCATGATAGGATGCGGTGCAAACACATAAATATTTATTAGAAGCATTTGTGTTCCTCTATTTAGAAGAATATGGTCATTAAACATATATTTAAATCTCACATATAAGGAAACATGACAAACAATCCATATCGCTTCTCGCGCAAGGAAATGACTTGAAGCGATAATACAGCATGAAAATGGAATTTTGTTATTTTCACATTTTATATAGGTACTTACGTTAAAATCATACCTATTCTAAAATCAATCAAGACTAGTTAACTACCACAATGGGACAGTAACTTTTAAAATAGTGTATGATTAATTAATTGTATTATAACATTCTTTCACGAAGCCGAGTGACGTTATTAAATTGATTACTAAATATAGCTTTGTTTTAATTAGAACCACCACTAATTTGTACAGTTCAGGTTTCAGACTAATTGGAGTTGGCTTGGCATATATGCACGGATGATTTGAATCTACTAATAAATGCTTAATGTCATGTAATAATAACAAAACAGCACATAGGTAAACAATGTTAACTTATTGATAACAAACATGCAGTTGATTAGAAACGTAATTATATTCTATAACAAACATGAGTTTGTGGACTCTGTATTAATATGATACTAGGTTTCCCGTATAATTACATTCGTCTAAACTATTCGGTAGATGATTTCATTATAAATAATTAATTTAAGGCTTTGTTGGGAACATATTTTTAGTTAAATGAGATGAATTTCCAAGTATGAAGCTAGCTACCGAATACAGCAGTCAAAAATAGTCTCTGCCGTGCAGTGACATCTACAACCAACTCCAAGTAATAATACGAATCAGACTATTATTAGTGTTAATTCACATGTAGTAACCGTGATGTAGAATGTCCTAAGGCTTCTTGGGGAGTCCTATAGCCAGCACGGGACTGAAGAGGACTGATGATGTGATATTCTTTTTGAATATTCTAAGTGGTCACGAACTGCACAAAGGACACAAATGTGTCTCAATCTTAGGAATACGATTCTCTAATTCTTTCATGGATTACAGCCGCATTACATTGTGAATAGGTCATGTTTTTTACAAATTGAATTGTATCCCGATGAGGGCGTTTGCAAAAGGTGTATAATTATAACCAATTGCAGCTGTTTATTATGTTTTAGTTTGTGACATTCTTTTATGTTCAACATATTATAATATTATACTGTTTTGTTGCCGTTTCGCTACTCAAATCCTTACCACATAATGACACATTATTTATGACTGTTTTCCTTGGATATTTACATTATTACTTGGCACCAAGGACCACGAGTGCCGTATTCCACACTTGCCGTATTTATGAGATATACCTACACTGTCAGTTAAGATTGTTATACGTTACGATCATAAAACGTTAACTTAATGGCTCGGGAATGGGGTGTGTTACTTTGTAGTGGACGTTACGACGTGAATAAAGATATATCAATTTATAACCGAACTTCTAAAAGTGGTAGGGATAGGAAGAAAGGCATCATTGGAAAATGTGGGAAGTTCGAGATGCGTGTAAAATGTCCTTGCGATTATTAGGATACGATTTTTTAAGCGCTTAAAAGAAGTTTCTAAAATAACGCCTAATAAATGAATTTCCATGTTCCGCACTTCAATTGGATATTTAAAATTCAAGGGATTTTGTTTTACTGTACTTGGAAACGTAGTAAAAGATTTATCGTTTAAAATATCGCAGGTGATTTCGCCTGTATTTCCCCGAAGCGGTAGGCAGAGGTGTGTAGTATACACCCACAATTCACCACTTATGTTCGATAAAAACATGTACTAAAATTGTAAAAGAAACAAATATGATGAAACTTACATAAATCCCTTAAAGTTATACATATAGTACTGTAATGATTTAATAAAACTTGTAATAATTTTTAATATTTTCCTGTATTTATTTTACAATGCTGTATTTAGTATTAATTCTATTAAGTATTAGTTTGATGGCCAGCACCATTTAAAAAGCATCTTTAAAAAAAAGACAGTAGCGTTATTCAATTTGGTTACGGAACAAGAAGGACGAGTCTCAAACATATTCTGTAAAATATATTATAATAAGTTACAATAAGAAAATAAGTATAATTGTGAAGATATATGAATATATACGCTATTGTTACAACTGAGAAGTATTATTTCATTACACGAGTAAGTTCCTTTATCATTCTTTCGACTAGGGAAACTTGTTCTACGTACTACCGCCGGGGTCAAAAAAGGATAATTATTTTTATGAGTTTCCGTTTTGCTTTCTAGTAGTGTCCTAAACTCCTTTTTAGCTCAATTAATTTGTTGTTTCAGGTTGCGGCGCTTCCCGCAATCGCGGTAATAGCGGTTAAAATAAAATACTAGATTGGGCGCCAATGCAGCCTTAAATGGGCTCGCATAAATTTAAGGTCGTGGGTGGACGATACTTACCTCATGATATTAAAAATTTGCATGATTATCAATATTCCCCGAAATGCTCGTCATCATCAACCTGTCGAAGCCCACTGCTGGACGCAGCTCTCACGATGATTTCTCCGAAATAACACCGCACGACACGTGGCAAGTACTCGTATGTTTGGCATGGCACGCCGGGCACGTCTACTTCCTATAGTGCACGCGGCAGCACCACCGAGCGCATCACGAGTCACGCGCTCGCTGCGCGCCACTCACGATTTCATTGTACAATTAGCCATACTGTTATTTCTCATTGTCGTTATTGATATTTTACTTGAAGGCAGAAGATAATGCACACACGCGTGCGGCGCAGTGCTTACGACACCTTTAGCTTCAAGTAACATACTTCAGAGTAGGCGCAGGCGTATCTCTGCTCTAAGGGACTTGAGTCGAGGCTTGTCACATCCTAGGTATCGAGCTATCTACACGTGTTCATCAAATTGTAAGACAAGATGACAAGCGTATGTTTGAGCGATGTACCTACGGTAGGACGCCCCTCGAGCTCCGGCTCACAGACGCCGCAGCGTTACACTGGTTCTGTCACGACACTAGCGCCTACTAGTGGTGGTAATATGAGCAAAGAATGTTTGGCTGAAAGTTGGTCGACATTGACAGTTCTGATCAGGCCCGTCTTGATCCATAGTGCAGGGCGTGCAATGCTCCCGGGCGCCTGCTCTGCTTAAGACGGACAAAGTTGCAGCTTCCTTCTATTCCTCATACGTTCAAAGCGGAAAACAGTTTGTATACAGTCCAACACTATTGTTTTCCATTCACACGCTGATATCATACGAGTGTAGGTACAACGAGTGCGCTCGAGGTGTTATCTGGTGCGGTAGTTGTTTGAACAACTATTATTAATGACATCAATTCACTTCACGCACCTTACATGGTTACAAAAACCATTAGGTAGGTACTTCGGAGGTGTACAAGCTCGTACAGTTTGTAAACGAGTTCACAGGAAATGTATCGATGTTTTGTTTTACGACGAGTACAATACATTTATATTAGTGTCCGACCGAAACTGTTTTTTTAGCCGTAACCGAAACCGAAACCGGATTTTTCGGCTTCGCTCTCAGTTTCGGCCGAAACCGAAACCGAAACTTACTTAAACCTATTCAAAGTCTTTATTGCATACCGAAATCTAATGTATTATAAATTTTACTCACATTTATTTGCATATTCTCTTTATACACACAATTAAATAGAGTTAAATGAAATAAAATGACATTCATCAAAGTACGTAACAAATACCTACATATATTTAATTATTCTATACTAGTTGACCCGGCGAACTTCGTACCGCCTAACAGTCAATGACCACGTGTTAGCATTTAATTGAACTGTACGTGTTACCAGTTATTTAAGCTTTTATGAACGTAATACAATGAATACAAAAAAATATTAAGTTTAGTATTTTATTATAACGCGCTATTTTTGTTTTAAAGATTTAAGTGAACAAAGGGACATAGGGACAGAAAAAGCGACTTTGTTTTATACTATGTAATGATGTCATGAACAATATGTCAAGAACAAAAATGCGAAGAAACTAAGCGTTATCATAAATATGGATATGTCAATTGACCCGGATTTATAAAATTCGGGAATCCTGGAAAACTCTGGGACCACCTGACGAATTTCACCACACATAATGGGGAACCGTACTATCAAGGCCGGAGATTCTCGCCAAGATCGAGGACTTCTATGACCGATTGTACACTGCACATGCTCATCGTCCTAAGCGAGACGATCACGATCTGAGAGCCACCCTGACGCGACACTTCAGTGACGACCTGCCTGATGTCAGCCAAGAC
>DWTO01005018.1:0-11048 GCA_018244755.1 Jemadia pseudognetus
CCCACGTTTCACCAGTTACTTTTACGTCCCATTATGGAATAGGTGGTGAGCCTATCGCCATGCATCGGGCACAATTTCCTATATTATTAAATTATTACAATTTGTATATTTGTGTAGGTATATATATTATTTATAATTTACAATTATATTATTATATAATTTGTATATATATATTATTACAATTTGTAAAGTGCTTACACGTGTAAATGTTATGTTACTTGATGTGCTTATCTTGTAATTCGGTTTTATTTGTATAACTCTCCCGCATTTAATTTTACGTAAATAAACTTAAATTACTTGCATATGCATTTAATAACATTTCGATTAAAATCAACGTAGGTAATAGTTAATCTGTTTAAGTGTACTGCTAAACATATGGATATTTTATCCTAAAGCCCCACGCTACACATGCGGGTTTGGGATCGCAGAGCACGGCTTCACGCAGCGCTTACGCTGCTGCCTGCAAGAGTCCGGCGTGTAGTGATGCCGAGGTACTGCTCTGTACAGTTTTGCGACCTCTTACACCATATTATACTGGCATAGCGTCGAATCAACGTGTTCTTACACCGCCCCGTCACGGCAATTGTATTTAGGTACATAGATTAGAATGTCATTTTAGATTATATTATTTGTTTATAAATGATTATACAGGTGTTTGCGATTTAAAATACCCTTTACTATCTGCATATAATATAAAACTGCATAAGTAGGTACATAGCTTCTTACACAGCTATTACCTAATATGAAAAATCGATAATACCTACATAGGAAATGTCCAAAATTCTGTTAGACATTGCGCCTTCAAATATTTAAATTTTGTTATGCTCATTAGGCGCGACCTAATTCCGATATCGGTTTGTATTAGGTATATATTATTATTTTACATAGTATAAATTTTTAATGTAACCCATTGTTTACATTTATCGTTTAAGTACCTGCTTGATGTATTCTGTAAGTAGGTACCTACTTAAATATATGTACATGTATATGTATGTATGATGTAGGTAGGTAGGTAGGTATGTAAACTTCAAACTCATAGGTTATTTATAAGGTAATGAATTTACGACATGCATTTTCTAATTGATACCTACAGTTGTAAGTTATGTCGTTTATAGCTTAATAATGTGTTATGTTGGGCTTTTCTTTATGATTCACAACGAACTATTTAATAGTATTCGAATTCGATCTGTAATACCGTTGGAACTGTCATAACCTATGTCCGAGCGGAACGTGTCGAACAAGTAGGTACCTAAACGTTTTCTACTCCACTTACATGAGAGGTAACTGCCGCAATTTGCAGCTGGTACAATACACAGGAAACAACTTGCAACTAGTGATGTAACAAAGATTCGCATTCGCGAATCATAATTTGCGTCATGATTTGGGATAAAACTAATCTCAAATAAGTCTCTATTCTAATCACCATAACAGTACCACTGAATCCATTTGGGTCCAGCAAATCAAATTTACACTAACTGTTAACGCCACGACCAAACCTATTTATGTAATCCACTGAAAACCTTTTTGTGTACGAATTATATTTTTAATAATTTCCGTTCTATTAGTTACTTATTAAATAAAAAAATAATTTACTATCAAGGAACATTTCAACAGGTCGCGACCGATTTCAGGTTTTGGGGCACTCTCGTTCTCTATAATGTACATATCTACCCAGCCACCCGTCCATCGATTTTTAGAAATCCTCTACAGGACATTAGCCTTCTCGAGTCCAGATAAATATACACCTATGCTTACCTTTAATGGTACTCTGCAGCAGATCACGTGAGCAGGTAAGTCTTGCAGATCAGTTAACAGCAAACATTTGGCGAAGTACCTAATTTTTCTTCCACATCGATGTAAATATACAGGGTTTACCAAAATAAAACACAAGTATCTTAAATATAGAATAAGTATATTGAATAATTAAATAATGTTACTTCAAATATTTTGCCAAAAAAGACTTATATGTGTAATCCGTAAAAGTAATAATAATAAAAGGATCTAGAGGTCAGAATATTTCGAGTTCTAATAGAAACGTACGTTTTCATTATAGAGGGAAGAAAAGATGAACCGCGGATGCAGAGCAAAACGCGCACGTTGTTGATCGACATGCAACCACAACCTAATTGCAGGTGACTTGTTATAACAAAGCGTTACAGGATCCGCCGGCGAGGGCGCGTTGGCTCGCATGAGGAGCGACAACGTGGTTACAATAAGGGCTCTTTCAGATTAACATATTTTCAGTGCGTATACGCTCGTGTACGTACGCGCGTAGGTGCGCTAAGACGCTCGCGCACGCGCCGCCTCCAGCCGCTCCCCGCGCACCGCACTGAGGCAGACACGCTGGTTCAAATTACCGCTCCGATGCAAGTTCCCGAAGTACAACGCGCGTATAAGCTCATACGCCCAAACGAGCGGAAGCGTGCCGAGAATACACTAATCTGAAGGCACCCTAAGATACGATCAAACCAGAAATCGTGCAATACAGTCTATCAATTTACTAATGATAATAATAATAATTACTTCACAGTTTACAATTACAACCATTTGCGACAACGGAGCAAAATATCTAGTACTATTTAGGAAAAAAAACGTTATTTTAAAATGTTAGGGCAATCTATATCTGTCAGGATGCCCTTAAAACAATTTGATATATGAGAATTAAATATACATAAAACTAACGGAGAAATACTATTGTATCTAGACATCCTGATTATGATTATACATTCGGCTATTTCACAGGAGGTTGTTCTTGTCGCCAGTCTCGCGTCTTGCGAGAACGCACGCGGTCGCCAGCGTCTGAGGCACAGCAGTTTTGTCGTTTATCTTTATACAAATTATAAATTTGTTCAATTTTAACGATCGGCGCATAATGCAAAAATAAATACGATAACAATTTTGCTACAATCAAATTTGTGATATAATTCAAGCGTTACTTCATATGCAGTCCAATAATTAAATAATATTAACACTATTCAGACTGAAAAATTACCTAGAGAGGATTCTAAAAAGTAAAACAAAGACAAGTACGATAGCACACAGTCAAATAGTTGTTACATTCACAGAAACTTCGTTCGGTGCAAATGACAAAATACGCAATAAAATATCAATATATAAATGTATTTCGTACGCTAATTGGGTAGCCATTTAAACTCCTTCAATGGTTACATACTTTTAATAGGCGGAGACTCCACACTTACAAAGTGTATATATAATTAAACTACAAATCCAGATGTATAAAATAATTATGCATCGTCGATTTAGAACTAAAATAGAAACGCTATACTGTAATCCTCAATACTTTGACTGGTTGTGATGTGACGTACATACCGAAATACAATACCGTGATCTTTGCAACGCTGACATATCTTACCAACTCTTAAAATAATTAAGTAACTAAACGCGTTTGCATTCAACTAAAAACAAAACACCTAAGGAGAGCATTATACAAAAGGACGTTAGGAGGTCAACGCGAGGTGGAGAAGACATACAAGTACTTTCGGGACAACTAAACGAAGGACGGGTAAAGTTATATGCTTAATCCATTCAGGCATTTCAGGCGTTCAAACCTACCGAAAGTCCCGATATGGAAATTAATAATGAGCACATACATAAATAAACGAAGCTGTATGTCCTATCCACAATAAAATGTCGCGTGTCAGCCCAAAAATTGTGATTCGTACAATTATGCAAATAAAGAGAAGTCGGGAGCTCAAACTACACTCTGCGAGTACAACGTGGGAAGACGTCGAATCGCAACTTCAACTGATATGTGATAGCAACCCGCAACTGAACCTAACCGACGCTACTTCACGTTGCGTCGCGAGTTACGTCGGATGTATGACATGCATTTAAAAACTAATTAAAATATGCTCCACACTCTTATATTACGAAACTAACGATATATTTTATCTTCTTTTTATCATTAAATACGTTTTAAAGTGTAAAAATAGTTTTTTGAGACTAAACGTCAAAGCGCTCTTTCAAAGGTTTCGGGGAAATTGTATTGTTTCTCCGATGACAAGTGTAAGATACCAGAAAAGGTTAATAATGCCCAACGAGCATAATAATAATAATAATAATAATACTATTACCTAGTTCTTTAGCTTCCAAATACAAATATACAGGTATGCAAGTATTTTCGTGGCATCTAATAGAAATATACTGCAAATTAAATATTATAAGTACATTATACAGATTCGCAAAATAAACATGGACGGCAAATCGTGATGACAAAATAATTCAATTCAACGTATGGCTTAAGAGTCGTAGAATAATTAGTACTAAACGCTGAATACTACATTATTATAATAATGAGTCAAGACTTTTATAACTTAGTTTCAATGAAACAATAATAATTGTAATAGCAATAACTGGCACTCAAACAAGCACATTGTTTCCGCTGAACGTTCGACTATTGTAACTCAAAGTGCATTATTAACTAGTCGGTAACAACGAAACAATTGGGTTGATTTGAAAAATTTAACTATAGACGTGATATTAATCGACAAAAACTACGAAGAGTTCAATGACAAGTTCCTCATTATACGAAACGCAGACCGGAAACTGAGTATCCCAAAACTACCCATTTACATGGTTAGAAACATCGATTTATACTAACTAGCATTCTAAAATTTACTAACTACTGAATGTTGAAGACATTCGAACTTTCAAAGAATTCACGTAACATCTACTTAATAAGATATGGAACTAATACTACATACATGACGCGACCTGGCAACAAATTAATCATTCCAATGTTAGATTTTATCATATTATGTTGATAAAATCGAAATTGTTTCGAGCTTACTCTTGAGCGCGTCACGGGCGCGCGCGTGGCAAGGTTCGCCCACGCGCCGCCACGCGCCGCCACTCGCCGCACCCACGCGCCGACAGACGCGCGAGCTCCGATACGGTTAAGATATTACACTACATTAAAACATTTTTTTTGTCACGGAGAACGTCCATGCTTTTCCAAATATAAATACTTAATATAATAATAATAACCGCGAATATAATACCTAGCAGCTAACTAATAAATAGAACTTACTTGCGAATTTTCAATAAAGCTCTCTCAAGAGTATTTATTTCATATTTGCATTTTTTATATGTTATTCAACTAGCTGTACTTTTCACAAATAATAAAAAGTATATGCAACCTTTTTTATGTAAACGAGTGGGAATTTCAGAATCATGGAATTAGCGAGATGACATAGTGTCAAGTTGCGGCTTAAAGGTAAGACTAACTTCTTTGAGCTGTTTCGGGATGTTTTAACATTCAGTCGAAATGAGTAATTTTTCTTATTAAAATATACTTAAATCCTAAAACGACACATATTTATCGAAATAAGCAATCTCAAACAAAATCTCTCCTATGTCCTAGTGCACAGTTCTCCACTAATACATTTCAATGCAAGCTGTGCTTCGCCAAAATATGTATGTTTCTGAAGTACCCCCACCTCACCGACTAGCAAATGACATGCAAGACATTAACGTAAAACCGTTGGCGTGTGATTTTTTTAAATTCCGTTGTAATTTTTCGTTTAAAGTCAAACTGAAGCTGATGGCTTCATACAAATTATTCAATTTACTGTTTGTTGACAAGGAATCCTGTTTGTTTTGTACTAAGACAACATTTCTTTCACATACATACAGAAACAGGAAGAAAAGTTGCTTATATCTAAGAAGTATAAAGAGACTAAGTGCGTAAATCTGTAAATATTAAATATGATAAATTTCAAGTCCGTACAGTCCGTACGACCTCCTCAATACACTAACACACAAACACACAACGTACAGCGGTTATCATTACTTTAAATATAAAAATGATATATTTTTATATTGCTTTAGGTTGCGGAAGGTCTCATTTATAAAATTACATCTTTTTTTTTCATTGACGATCACGTCTACGTTATGCTGCAGTGCACATGTGCTAGCGACGTTAATTCTGCGCCGCATCCAGCCAATGGCGAGACAACACACACACACGCACATTGGAATGAAGTTAAAAGTTTGTTGCCAGCGCTCATTTCCTATTCATTATAATATAACTATACTCCGAAGGCTCTGAAGACGCTACTCTGCTTTATAGTGTAATATATAATAATCATAAACTTGTAAATAAAGTTACTATAGTAATCGAACGCACTACACGTTATATCTTCGCTAATTCTTATACATAAACTTTCATCAAACTGCGAATTTCGACAAGAGAATATCAAAAATAGTGTATCGACGGTCATCATCTACAATCTCTCTAATAAATCTGTAGTCTAATGACACTATTTAGGTCACTCGAAACATCTCAGCCAATTCTTCAATATAATATGGACTATTGTTATAATAAATTCAAATATACTTTTAAGGAATTTTGAATTTTTCAATTCGCGGCGCGACGCGCTCCCATCATTCGTCGCGGACGCAACGCCGACAAATACTTCAGCGCACACAATCACGCTCCGCGTCCACACGTCGCGGCCGCACGCCGCGTCCGCGCGCCGCGCGGCGCTCGCGTGACGGCCGATACACGCTTCGAGAACAAGACTTCACACACACCGCCCGAAATGTTACGCTTCGAACGTAGCACGGGCCCGCGAATACTAATACTTACAATTAAACAATAATAAAATAAACACGAATACGACAGAAGATGCGAACGCACCGAACGGTCCGCATTCATACTTAACGTTAACTGACAAATACGCGACGGAGATCTTTTAAATAATTCGCTAGTGGACAATGATTTAAAATGTACTGAGTAAAGTTTAGTGAACAACTGTGATCATAGTACGTCCCCAGGAACCGACCGTACCTACACTACTGACGCATCGACGAGGGAGTTCTCTTAGGATAACTTTAAATCGATTTATCTTTTAGAAGCATAATTTCTTTGGAGCGTAAAATTTATTAGTGTTAAAGTGACTATTTTTAATACTTTACCAAGTCTTATCTCAGCAGTTGCCCACTAAAAATGAAAAATTTAACTAATAAAAATTAAAAAGAATGATAATCAAACCGAATCCAATATTTCGATTCTCGATAGTATCGATTAATGTAGAGGAATCGAAAAGAATTCGATAATTGATTAACACCTTTCGTAAATTATCATTTAACACCTTTTGTCAACCGTATAATATAAGCGAACGAGATCGTACATCAAAAGGTGTTAAAACAAATGTCTTACACTAGTACCGGCGGGCGGCTCGACGCCACCGCTCAGTCACGAAAAAAGAAAACTAAATGAGCTACAGTATTGAAGCCTCACTGGTACACCAATGACAGTTCCTCAAAACCATATTGACTAGTTATACAGAGTTGTATTACTGGTAATTAAATATTCCATAGTAGTAGAATACGAATTAAAAAAAACATGAGAAATACTATTTGTGCAAACCTCTAAACCGACAAGAGAAAAGTCTATGCTAGCAAATGTAAAGATTATCTTGGCTCAGTCTAATGCCATCGATGAGTTTAACACTTATAGATTAAAACAGTCCAAAAACCATTCAACACTTGTACGTTACAATTCCCACACTCACACTCATCTGGCCGTGTTTCTTTGAAAAACAACATAACACCGATAAATGTGAAATGTTGCTAAACTCCCTCAGTAGCCGAGCGCACCCATATTATGTGTTGTGTCTTACAATACAACTCTGATTACAACCAAATCTCAGACTATTTTATGCACAACCTTTATATGAGCTCCATATAACTTTCCTTGCTGTTAGGTTCCTTTAACTTCAAACGGAACTACAATACAATGAAACAACATATAGAATGACAAGTACGTATCCAAAAGTCGACATCTCATTTCACGATCCGTCAAAACGAGATGTTGCACATCAGTCGACAACCTTTTGAAATTGTACATATACATAAACTCTGAAAATTCAATCCAACAGCTTTTAAATATAGTACTACATTATATAATAAACATTTTCAGGAGTTAGCAACATTTTGTTTTTTTTTCTTGATCGAAGTTATGTTCATTCGTTATTATTGAGATCGACTAACTACAATCGAGTTACACATTACTACTAAATAGTTATATCCTTTGTAATCTGACAAGCGCTGTGTTAATTGTAATTCTAGTGCAGATTATGAATAGAATAATTTAGCTATATTTTAAAAGTAGAACAATGTATGTATATTCAAGCGTGCGCTTAAACGCTAGTATAGTTGAGATAACATGAAACAAAGTGAACATTTTGCATTTTTAAATTTTATACAAACAGCTGCTCGGGCGACCCGAAGTAAACAAGCTAAGGGTTAACAACAATTACGGGGCGCTCGTAGCAAAAACGTTCTATATAGTGTAATATAGACACGTTATAATTCTTCAGAAATTGTAACCCGGACAGGACCTCGGCCTCGGCTCCTCTCAATGCAAAATTAATATGCAGCGAGAATCCAGGACAGTTAAAGTTGTGTGTTAGGTGAGCAGCGTTTGATATAGTTGAACATAATTCATGTTGCGATGAGTTCTGATTTGTTTACAACGCGCCTCGCGGCGTACGGGGGCAGGCGCGCGGCGGCGCGCGGCGGCGCGGGTCGCACGCGCGCGCGGCGCGGCGCGGCGCAGCGCCACGCGGCGCGCGGCGCAGCGCAGCAGACACACTATCGGCCGCCGCCGTCATTTGCCGTTGGTCTGCAGCGCCGCGTTCAGCTGCGTCCAGAGGTCCTTCTTGCACGACTTCGACCTGCCGACGTACCACCGTTTAAAACCGTCTGTCTCATCGATGACGTCGCCCGACCTCTGAAGCCTTTGACCTTTTAATTACACTGTGACATATACGAGACTTATAATCAGCAAAACTTTAAACGATCCGAGGTGTACGTAAAAAAAATCAACTAGTACAAGACATTTTTCAGCGGCAAACGGACAAGGAGCAGTGATAGCCTGAGTGGTTCGAATAAGCAGTGATAGCACGCACTCCTGACTTTACAAAGAGGTGTGCGTTTTTAGACGTTAATTATCACTAGCTGTTAAGGTGAAGAAAACCATAGTGTGAGAAACCTGCACGCCTTAGAGTTCCCCGTAACGTCCTCTAAGGCGTGTGAAGTCTGCCAATCTGCTCTTGACCAACGTGGTAGACTATGGCCTTAAACCTTTCCATCATGAGGAAAGACCTGTGTCCAACATTAGAACGATAAAAGGATTGAAGACGATGACATTTATCACTATTATATAAAGAAATAGATATCTTATTTAAAAATATAGAATTGTATGGATACAGAGTAATGTGGGGAAACAAAGATTTGAGCTCTGTTCCGGAAGTGCCGAACGTGCACACTTATACGATTTCTAGTCGAAAAATACACACCTGCGCAGGGAAGCGAGCCACTCCTTGAACTGTGTGTTTCCCTCGGGTGTGAGCTGGAAGGCGAGCCGCGCCGACAGCACGATGCCCACGAACTCCTCGTACTCCACCGACGTCAGGTGGTACAGCTTCTGGTGTATGCACTGGATGTACCTGAATAAAAATGTCATTGATATTTCACAATTTCTCCCCTACAAAGATAAAATATTGGGCTTAAAGATTACATGATATTTCGTTGTTTTGAACCTGAACCTGTAGAATAATAAATTTATTGATTATTGAATTTCCTTACCCTACAGGGGTAAAACGGGGGTTGAAAACTTGTGCGAAATATAGTAGGTATGGAAGATATATGTGCACTTGAAATTTTATGATTTCGGTCGATAAAAGAATTCATGTCTGTAGATTATCGGAAATCATAGCCAGAAGTTAAATAGGGATTGAAATATTGTAAAAACTTTCGTCGGCTTGATAGTTATACCTCTAAAAATTTTTTGTTTAAATAACGGTCGAACGTTTGTACTGGCATTTGTCGATTCGGAAATTGTAAGGCTGTAATTTTCGATTTATGCTTTCGGTTAACAAAGCACAATATGATCTATCGGTATGTACTGTGATATCGGTAATACGGCCCCAGAGGCGCGGCGGCGGTACTGACATCTGCTGGCACTTGTGCACGAGCGGCGCCAGCGTGCCGCGCAGGTGCTGCATGACGAGGTGGTGCGGGCCGCCGCGCGCCAGCCAGTGCGCCGACTCCACGCACAGCTCGTACAGCACGAAGGGCGACATCACGGAGTTCACGGCGCACACGCAGAACTGGTGCAGGTACTGCGCGCCCAGCCGCTTCGAGATGCGCAGCAGCCACTTCACGTGCTCGCCGTACGGCGGGTTCCTGCGCCGCGCCGCACGCGCGCCCTCGCGTTACTATACTCGTTGCCGATTATGACGACTCATAGCGAACCGCGCGACGGGCGGCGAGTTATTTGCACAGACTAACACGTATTTTATCGACGAGATGAGTCTTAATTTAACATTTAAAGACAACATTTTACGCTAATATTTGTAGAACATCTATACAATTTTATTGCCAGTAACTCAATATTTTACATGGATGATTCAAAATTTATTACGTGTAAGAAAAATATAGTTCTATTACGTAATTCTGACTAGTTAAATATTGTCAATAGTAGTTACACTACAATCTAGGTTTATAAATGTATCTCAATTACCTGCCAAATTTGTTTTGTGGGCGATCGTCGTGTACTCGTCGGGCTTGTGTTTCCAGCGCAAGCATACCGACTCTATAGGCCGCTAACAATCGCCGCAGCTGTCCCTGCGGCAGCGGCGGCGGCCCGGATGAGGGTCCCGGTATGTTGTTCAGGCTCCCGGCAGCCACGCCGTTGGGGACCACGTTGTTTACAGAACCCACGCCGGCACTCGAACCCCCATTGGCGGAGGTGGACGCGTGCGGTACGGGCAGCGGCGGGGGCACGGGCGCCGTGGGTAGTTGCTGTTCCAGTGCGAAAGCATGCGGCGGGTGCGCCACGTGCGGGTGCGGCGCGTGCTGCGGCAGCGCGGGGTGCGGCGCGTGCGCGGGGTGCGGCTGCGCCACGATGCCGCGCACGAAGTACTGCGGCAACGCGTACTGCGGGCCCGGGTGCCCGGTGGCCGCTCCGCCGTACTAGACACATAATATAATATTATATTGGGACATCTTCATACACG
>DWTO01005019.1:0-11047 GCA_018244755.1 Jemadia pseudognetus
AACCCGGGACCTCCCGATCGTCAGTCGCACTTGTAACCAACACGACCAACGAGGCAGTCACAGTTAAATGAATAGCTTTTTTTAATAAATACTTGGCAATTATAGCAGTTTCATTTTGATTGAACAGTATCCATCCGAGAAGTTGGCAATAGATATTGTATTATTGCAGTATGGTTTTAAAGAATGCCTCTTAATTCTGTGACCAGCCCCATCATAATAATATATGATGGATACTAATTCTAATATAATAATATACACCAAATGGATTTCAGTCCTATTACAGCTGTCTTATTACAAATTAATATTAGAATTCATAGCAATATTACTAGATAACATTAGCTAAACTTATAACAAATAACAGTCCTATTCGAGGTTGGTTGCACAAGTCTTCAAACGGCAACATCCACTAGCCACCCCACCCGCTGCTACCTCCTTCACGTTGACCTCCAACAGCTCACATCTGGCTGAGCACTTTGTCCGTCCGTACTCCTGCATACTACCTTCTGGCACGTCTGGCAGCTGTGGACATAGTTCTTGAGGTGCTCCCAGTCCACGTGGTCCTTCAGGCGGGTCTTGTTCGCGAACCTCTTGCCGCACTCACTGCACATGAACCTGGAGACGACAGAGATACATACGTACACTGCAGTAGAGTACACGTAGGACGAGCACGTCAGGTCTGGAAAGGTCCCTTCACTCACACGCACACACATACATACACACAGAAGTAGTAGCTACGCACTCGGTACACAATACTCTCTTCTAACTCTGTCCTCACGGTGGCCTATCGACCTGACGCGCCGATACATTGATAATCGTCTTGACAACTCACTTGAAATCGTTTTCGGAGACGTGTTTCTTGCTTATCTTCATGTGCTGCTGGTACGTCGCTATCGACGAGAACGTCCTGTCGCAAGGCGCGCACACCAGCTCGCCCTTCGCCCTGCAACGCGCGCCCCACATCACTGTCACCATGCGGCGGATTGACGTCGTGTCGTATCTGACACTGCGGTGGGGGTGGCGGCGCACCTGGCGGCGTGCGTGTGCAGGTGGCGCAGCAGGTTGCCGCGCCACTGGTAGCGCGCGCCGCAGTGCGCGCACGCGTGCTGCGCGCGCGCCCCGTTCACGGCGCGCCGCACCTGCAGCTCGCGCGCCGCCGCGCCCTCCGCGCCCGCCGCGCCGCCCGCCGCCGACTCATTCAGCTTCCTGCGTCACTCAGTCGTTATCGCCCCGGCCGTTGGCGGCTTACTTCTTTTGTATTTTACGAGGTACGCTATGATATACACATTTAAATTGTTTTACAATTAGACAGATACATTCAGTAGAAAAGAATAGAATTGTAGTAGAACATACCTGTATATTTCTCTATTTTTTGGCTGTCTGCTTGTCTATCTATTTATCTATCTATTTGTCTGTCTGTCTACTTGTCTGTAATGACGTTGACAACAAAACATTGATCCAGTCAACAAAACATACATGATAATTTGGTTAACTTTTAATTAACCCACTATCGAACACACTAACCTCAGTTTAAGCTGTATCTGATGCTTGGAGCTCGTCTTCACATGTTTTTGTAGATTCGATGTCGTCGTGAACGTGAGCCTGCACAAATAACGTTCCAACATATTCGAATTCATTTAACAGTTCGAGGATGTGACCATTCATGTGGTGGATCGCAGCATGGCTCGGTCTACCTATGCCCAGCTAAATGCTCTAGCTAGAGAGCTACAGGCAAAAGCGTAGGCAGTACAAGAAGCTCTGCTTTGCGATCGCCAACCCGCATGCCCATCGCGGGGATTATGGGCATAACCCCTCAGCGGTGGGGTATGTGCAGCGGGGAGCTGCAACAACCTGATGATGGCAATGTGAAAATAACTGTCATTATTTACGAAGCCTCTCTTGGGGATTAAGCTCGGAACATGGAGTACCAAATATTATAAACAAGAACTAGAATATTACCGTTTTTTGATTAGAATTAATACTCATGTAAGTTTAAAGATATGTTAAATAAATTACTATCAACCCCCATGCCAGGGAATGACGGGATAGATAGAAAGCACAGAGTGCCAAATAATCCTATCCTTATCGACCTAAGGGCTTGTAAGGGCCTACTTGCAGGGCTCGCAGTAGGGCCTCCTCTTCTGGCCCGTCTCGATGCGGTGCGTCTCCGCGTGCTTGCGCAGCGACGTCTTCCAGCGGAACGTCTTGGGGCACAGCTCGCACGGGAAGCTCGCCTCCTGCTTCCAACTGAAATGTGAACACAAGCTAGCCTCCCGAGCGCTCGTGTGTATGGCAGTGACTGGTGTAGATAGACCAGTCCACTTTGTGCTCTGTGCCTACCTCTTGAAGGACCCGGCGTAATAATAAATGCGACCTTCAATATCAATAAATGTGGCTGCCTCATTATTGCGTCGGTCGTGTTGGTTGCAAACGCGACTGCCGGTCGAGAGCTCTTGGGTTCGAATCCCGTGTCGGGCATTATTGGTGTTTTCTAATTTAGATTTTCTAGTAGTGGCTCGGAGTTTGGATATATGCCCGGTGCATGGCAATAGTCTCACCACCTATTCCATAGCGGGACGTAAACGTAACTGGTGAAACGTGGGAGAGTTCTGCATTCCTCTGCCTAGCTCTTCGCTGACTGACTGGTAGTGAAGGTACATAAATCTGAATAGACTCACCTATCATTGAGTGATGTATCATTATTCTTCAACAACCCATCATTTGAACTAGCGTACTTGTGTATGTCTATAAGCAAATCGTTTCTGTGAAAGAAAAAATATTTTTATACAAAATAAAATTACAAATTTTAATTCATTCAACTTATCCGTTTAATTTATTTAATAGCTTAATATGTAGTACATCTTTAGTAGTGGGTTGGAGCCGGGATATGTATCCGATGTACTGCTATAGACTCACCATTTATTCCAGTGGCTTGTGGTGTGTTTCAGTGGTACTCCAGCAGTGGGATGTAATGTAATAACTGCTGAACCTTAAGAGTGTACTACACTGTTCAGCCTACCTCCTAGGGGAATGCAGGCGTGATGTTAGGCAAACGGAAGGCGGAGCAGGGTCCGCGCGCTCACCCGCGGCAGTGCGCGCGGCGGTAGTGCGCGGCGGCGGCGCGCGCGCTGGCGCAGCGCGCGGCGCACGCGACGCAGCGGAAGCGGCGCACGTGCCGCCGCGCGTGGTACTTGTACGACACCTCCGTCGCGAACGAGCACGCGCACACGCCGCACCGCAGCCCCGACGCGTTCTGCGCGGGGACAGGGTGCCATTCAATGATTAATAACACACATTCATATAAAAGATCAACTGGTCATGTCTGCCGACAAACGTAGGTTGGGGGAGTAGACGTATTCTGGAGTGGAGAACACGCAGTGGCGTACTTAGCTTGTGGCAAAGTGGTTTGGAGCGATTGGATGTAATGAACTGAACATCAAGCTCAGTCTTATGCTATTGGACAGACCTGTGTCCAGCACTGGACGGGTATAGGCTGATGATGAAGAAGTATAACATGAGGCAGACCTTCCCCTTCCCATTGTGAGGGAATATCCTATCAGTAGAACAATAGAAGATGTAAAACACAAAATGCTCACCAACTCGTGCTTCAAATGTATATGGTCCTTCAAATCATCCTGATTCGGGAAGGAGACAATGCATTTCTCACATTTGAACATTGCGTTCACATACTCATCTCTGCTTCTCATTGCTTTCCTTTCTTCTTCTATCTGAGCCTCGCTCAACTCCACCTCTGTGTACATCTCCACCTGAGGGACATAAGAACCATAACGATATTTCTTTTCATCTTCTCGCCTATTATCCCTGAAGGGGTACACAGAGAAGTAGTACACACTCATGATTCACCTTGTATGCTCAAGAATACTTGAGGTCCAATATGTATGTATGACTAAATCTGATGTTGATAGATCACAGTATAAGTCCTCCTAGTCTCCGCTACATGCTCTGACTGCCTATTGACAGCCACATAGGTGGTGTGAAAAGTGTGCTCCGTGATTGTCAACTCGCCTGTCCAAAATGTTTACATGAATCGGCAACCAAAACAGCTTTATGGAAATAACAGAATTTCTTACCTCCGTATTATCTTTCCGTTTCTTTCTCCTCTTATCGCTCCCATTAAAGACCTTCTTCTTTTTCTGTCTAACCATTTCTATCAAGGCTCTGTCATCCTCATCATCATTAGAAAATGCACCATTTTCTTCTTTGACACTGAAATCGTCTATTTTATTGTGTGTCGAGTCTAAATTCTCCTTTTTCAAAATCTCCACTGTACATTCCCCTTTATATTTCTCTTCTGCATCTGGTGTGATGGCAACATTTATTATTTTTTCTACACACAGTTTGGCTGTCTGCAGTGGATATTGATAGTCCTGTGAATAATAAAACATACATTAATTGTAAATATATTTGTTGTGGTATTGAATATAACTAACCCTTGTATTATTCGACTGTTGGGTACAAGTCTCCTATTATAATGGGAAGGGTTAAGGGCATAGTGTTCCACACTGCCCCAGCCTGGTTGGGAGATTTCATATACCTTAAAACATTGTGAAAAAACACTAATGTGTGTAGGTTTCTTCATGATGCCCTTCTTCACAATTGATGTGTAATTACATATATATTTATATAGAATATTACCATCTTGGTGCAATCCTGCATTGCTTTGTAGCACCGTGCAACTTGGTGTTTGAATTTAGTGAATTTAGTGAGCAGTGCGGCACACTCCCAACACAAGCACACTGACACACCGCTTTGATGTTTCGCCTGAAAAATATATAAATTCATTTGTGTTTCAAATATAAGAAATTTATGACGAAAACATAATGAATGTATTATACTAATTACACAGCACGTTATTAGAGAACTGCATTATGTACGCACTTTTATTAAATATTATATACTGATCAGAAATAGTACATAAATCAATAGATAGTGAAATATCGATTCTGTTTTAAATTATTTTTTTATTATTTATTTTAACTGGCGTGCATGTATAAAGAGAGTGATGAATGTGGAAGAGGCACGACAAGTGTGCAAGAATAGAGATATATAAACTTTGTGCTCTCTGCCTACCCCGCAACGAACCTGGCGTGAGCATATGTATGTATATATATTAATAATCGATCATTTTATAGTATGTAGGCTCATAGGCTCACCACCTATTCCATAATGGGACGTAAAAGTAACTGGTGAGACGTGGGAGTGGTTCTGCATTCCTCTGCCTACCTCTTCGGGGATTACAGGCGTGAAGTTACTTTTTTTTTTTTTGTTTTTTGTTCGATACGCTTGTGAGATGAACATATTGCAATAAGGTGTGTTTTTTTTGTTCATTGGTTCGTTGTTGGCAGCCTAAGAGAGAAAGTTTGGAACTCGCTTTCAATTCGTATTTTATTATGATTTCGTTTCGATTTACCCTTGAGATGCTCCCAACCTCCTAACCTATACTGATTGACTAGTGACCCTCTTACCTTTCCCTGCTAATACGAAATGTACTTAATCCTAATATTCGTACTTGGATCTGGCATGTATGACCAGGCCACCGATCACATATTATACGCCACATAATAGATACTAAGAAATAGTGTCATAATGTAGATATTAAGTCTTACAATTAATTTGGGGTTCTATTTACCTAGAGCATCTTTACATCTTCACATCTTTACATCTTCACCCTGGTGTCCTCTAACGTAGATACTAAGATTGCGGTTATTGAACAGATGGCAGCACTGTAGCTAAGTCACTTACAAATTCAGGCTAACGCATTTAAATAGATGACAGCACCATCGTCCATGACAAGATGTTGCGAACCTTGAAGTTGCATTTTTATCGCTTTATACGCCAAAATTATTGCAAAAATAAAATTTTAAATCCAATAAACATAACATACTGCAATCATATATGTGCATATACTAGGTAGCATACATTAACACGTCCACGCAACACGTTATATCGCGCCAGTTATCTAAATGTACAACAGTTATTAACAGTACCTACGCTTCGCGAGCACACGCAATCAAATAATTAAATTGCGATATTCGCAATTAGCTTTTCAACAGATGATGTACATATGTAGCTTATTTTAGTAAATGCAAACATTTCCTCTCACTTTTCACTCATATACCTATTTTTTTAGATACAATAAAAATACAAATAATAGGAAAATTATGTCATATCATTCTGTCATCTTGAAAATTTAATTATCGCGGTTGCAACCAACCTCAACCAAGGCTCTGTCTGCAAATAACAAATGTCAAAAGGTAATATTACTAAGAAGTTCTTTGAACTTAAAAATCGTTTATACTTCAGAATATGTGTATACTTGTTAATATGCAGTGGCACCTTGTTACAAGTTTTGTTAAGACATAGATTGTCTTGTAACACTATTAGCAACTTTGGAGGTGCGACGTGTAGTCATTATGATTGCTACGTCTTGTTATGTGAAGTAGTCAGAAGTCAGTAACTAGCTTTATGACAATTTCAAGAATACATAAGTACACGTACCGTGAATGTTAAAGTAATATCACAATGATAATATTACTCTTAGAACAACTAACATATGACCATTTGATTACAAGCTAATTACAGATCTGTGAACTATGGTAACCAAACACCTGGTAAATGGAAATGGGATTGTTAGATAAATTAATGTGGGTAGAAAATGACATATTAGTAAATTATTATATTGATCACAGATTCGTGTCCACTAGATAGGAATACCTTAAAAGGTTCTCGAACATTAATCATATTGAAAAACAGCAGAACAAAAGCTACTGCTTCGCAGCATGTTTAGGCGCAGAAGTAATATGTTCTTAGGCTCATCCAGTAAAGAGTATTTTTGCCCTCATTCTTAGATCGATGACCTGAACAAGATAACATGCTTAAGCGGAGTCCTATGACCAGTGGACTGCATAAGGCTGATGATGATGATGGTAAATACATATTGTAATTAAGAATAGTGACACTTTTCCAGTTTTTGGAATGTAATTGGTTCAGATATTTATTTGAAAATATGTTCTGTTTCCCTGTCATCCAATACTTATGTACTAAAGACTTCGTTAAACTTTCACCCTTGAAACTTATTATGAACTGTAATTGACAAGGTTAATTTGGACTGGCCTGTCAGTTAAATTGTTAGTAACGGGGTCTGTGGGGGCGGAGGGCTTAAGCCGAGGATAAATATTCGTGTTATGAAAACAAGTGTTTCTTCTGTGTATGTGTGTAAAATTATGTACAAACATTTTATTTCAGTTTTTTATTAGCAACGTCGTACAGTACAAGCTCTGCCCAATTTGAGATCAGATCAGGACGTGCAGGGCTTTGCCCCAAGATACAATTTTTGAAGAACTCGAAGATATTTTCCTAAATCGTTATATAATTCTTTGATAACAATATAATTATTAATTATGTTTAATATTTACTTTCTGGAATAAATTATATTCTCCCTCTAAGACATGATTTGAGGTTAACGATAGATTTGAGTGAACCACGGGTAACGATTGCCCCATTATTTACCTTTCACGCTTCGGGTTACCGCCAATGTTCACAGGTTCTAAACTTTTTAATTTCGCCTTGAGTTCTGTCCGTTCAGTTTCAAATTTCAATTTCAAAATGACCTGTTGATCGGTAGTAGCACTTGCAACAATTATCCGAAGAAGGCAATTGAGGCATAGCGATCACCATACCGATTTACTAGACGTATGGTTCCGGAGTATACTCGATAAGGCTCGATAATATTGACACGCAACCAATGTCTTGTGTTTGCTACTCTCATGTTGAACTCATACTGCATATTAATACAGCTGTCGAAAGCAATGGTTTGCGTCAATACGATTATGACGGTTATGAAATATAACAAAAAATACAAAAAAAACACACAAGCTAGTTTATATTTTTCTTTAATGCATACAATAGTTTAACAATTTCCTAGTTATTTATCATATTAGTAGTAATTATTAAAAATGATTTATAATATCTAAAAACGATATAAATTATTACATACATACAATACGGAATTTACCCACAGGAATTCAACCTAAAACCCATTTCGCAAAAATCGTCCGATTATCATATATATAAATTGAAGCAGGTCGCGGTTTACATATTTCATATTCTCGATTCTCGTACCTTAGGACCACGAATGGATAATAGGCACCGACGCAAAGGGCTTTCGTATTATTTTATTTCGAAAGTACGCTGTGTATGGATTATTGGAAGAGAAGTTGAAATAAAAGCTCTTCAAAATAATTACGGCTATTTCCAAGCAAATTTTTCGAACACATTTACTGCTGAGTGGCTGAAACGGATTGCGTGTAACGTTTCAATGGTAATGTGAATTGAAATATTAATGATAGATTTTACAATAAAATGTCATCATCATCCTTCCATATTCATCTTTCCATTACAAAACCTATTTTAAACATTCAGTTTCGTAATAGTCCCTTAAAATTTAGGTTACGACATAAAATGTGAGACTTACTGGTACAAATTACACGGCAAAGCATTATCAGCCCTTTTGTCTCACTTTAAGGGAGACAAAAGCTTCACAATTTGAAAGCTTAATTCCCGCTATCGGCGCCCTAAAAGATCGACCTGTGAGTTCTAAAAATGGATTCGTATTATAACTGCCTTAGAATAATAGTGGCGTGCTATTGGAGAGGCCTATGTCCAGCAGTGGACGGAAATAGGCTGATTATGATAGGATGATGATTAGAATAAAAATAAAATGTACCTCAGCCCTATGCATCTAAAAAGAAACGTATTCTCGTTGAAAGCTAATAACATTATGATGTGATGGATACCCATTCAATTTATGTGTTAACAACCTGAAAAGTTACTTTTATATTACGATATGTGAGCGTCTTAAAACGCGGGAAACGTGGAAGAAGGGGATAATGACGTTTCAATCCGCGAAAGGCGTGTTACATTTCCGGAGCCATAGATTACACCATTGGTCGGCCACGTATATCTTGTCAGCGTCAGACAATAATAAAGCCGGCTGTTGACGATTCGCTACATGGAATAAAATTGTGGTCCTTCTTTACAAGATTCAATTCCACTTGCAGGCAAATGTGCAAGTCGCTTGCTGATCGAACACAATATTTATAGTGAGATATGTTTTGTAACCTATCCTTCGGTCATTTACCTGACTTCCAACCTGTACTGGTATCTTTCAACCCACAATTGGCCAGTGTGGTAGACTACGGCCTTAAACATTTTATTCTAAGAAAGCAATGTCTCCGATGTCGGCCAGGCTGGAACTATAAAATGTTCGAAAAATATATCAAGTACCTAACGTCTTAACTCTGAGAAACTTAATTTTGTTCACGTTTTAAATATGTTACTACATATTAGGTACGTACTATAACGACATAGGTTATTACTATAACGATAATATTACTAGTTAAACCTTCTTCCTCATTCTATAGGTACATGCTATTATATATGCCCTGCAGGCTACACCTATAATATTAAATGATTATATAAACCAATTATACATCGTACTAACCTCAAAAAAAATTCCTTTATCCCGGAAGTGTACATTACATTATGTAAGATATAGCACCAATATCGGTACGAAATTATATTGTACATTCGCATTTTCGATAATGTACAAATTATATTACAGGGGATTACAGACGTGAAGTTTTTTTTTTACAAATTATAAGCCTTTTTCTATCGTAAATAATGTTATCAATAAAGCAAAAATACTAAACGTATTAGAAACTTAGAAGAGTAATAAAATATCATTTATGAGATAAATGGTTATATTTCTACTCAAGAAAAAGCAAACATTAATACTAGTACAAGCGCTTGTTTGTCTGGGGACTGTAGTAATACGAAACCTCTAAAACGTTGAGGTATTCTTCCCTTTGGCAATTGTGTCTAAGGGTATCTATTTTATAATTGTTAAATATGTCTACTATATAAGGTTAGATATCAATATAACATCTAGAGAATACACGCTTTGTTACAATGATAAATATAAAAATACTATCGTGTAGTGTGGTTAATGAAATGAGTATGAGTATCATGTTAACTATCTATTTGTATTACTAAACAGCTCATTGCATCCAATTTATAAATTCTATGTTGTTACAAACAGCTTTCTTATATCCATTCTTTTTTCATTAATAAAATACCAATGCGGTGTTAAGGTCCCTTTAATAAATGAAAGAGGCCAAAATGCCACCGTAATATAAGTAATTCCAATCAAAACATCAGCGTAATAATTTAAATTATTAAGTCAAGCACACATCTCTTTTGACTGTTACTGGGAATTATTGCTAGTTACGTTGCTAGAAAAAAATGAAATATAGTACAATATAGAACATGTTTTATTAGATGTCGACGCATCAAAAGCAGAAAGCATTGCAAGGATCCCGCATGATGATACGCCACAAACAAATAACGCCATAAACTACTTAATGTTCGTCGATTTGCATAATAAGAATAATAACCATATGCATAAAAACTTTAACGATAAATCACTGCCGAAGATCTCCGTTGCCTAAACGACAAAAAGAGAAATCCCTATTGTTACCATTCAAAGCATCCTGGCGTTTCAATATGCACTCAAAGAAACAAAATGGCTGACAACAGTAACGTGTATTTGAATGAAGAATGAAAAAGGGTTTCGTGCAATTAGCAATTTGAAACAAAGGCGATGCTTTCTACAACAATGTGGACAAAGGTATCGTCTTTCAATCAAGTGATGGCTATTGACATAATAACAGGCTTAGAATTTACACAGTTGTTAAAATTAAATGTAACTCTATACATTTTGTATTGTTTGGCAGTTTGTGAATATTAAAACTCTAATAAAGTATGTTATAATGTTGTATTTATAAAAAATACTTTTTTATAGTCACATTGCCATGATTATTAATATTTATTATGTAGGTACTCAGCATTATAATTCTGCTTATTCATAAAACATATTACATCAATTAAAAATTGCAAATTGATTTGTGCCCGGTGCATGGCAATAGGCTCACCACCTTTTCCATAGTGGGACGTAAACGTAACTGGTGAA
>DWTO01005020.1:0-11047 GCA_018244755.1 Jemadia pseudognetus
TATATGGTGCGCGCGCGCAACTATTTGGAACGAGGCTTCGTTCATTCACAGTGTTTTTGTCACGTTTCGATTTCATTCATTCTATATCGTAGCTTAAGATACTTATCGTTTGAAGAGAGAAAGTATATTGCAGTAGTTAAGTACGTTCTGTTTTCAAATTTTATCCGATATTTATCCGCTTTATTATTATTGTACATAAATATTAGAAAACTATTCTAATAACATAAAGAGGTCTGGACTTATTTTATCGTGACAGACGTTATTTTATGGAAACACTGTTGGATCTTACAACGGATGTTGAAATCTCAAGTCAGCTTTTCAAACTATAGACTCTATTAGGTACTTACCGTACAAAAAGTGTTCTATTGAACCAATTTTGAATAAATGAAATTTGAATTTGAATTTATGTGACGAAGAATCGACCAATCATCATATAAAGAGATAATGAATTTTGGAAGAAGTCATACCCATAGCGGTCACATTGATACGCAGAAAAAATGGGACATATTAGCAGCAAGAAACCTTTTTCCTTGTGGAGTGAAACATATAATCCGACAAGTAGCAGACAAAAATATATCGACACCTACATTATACAGTCAAGAGGCTGAGAACAAAACTTCGTCTCATTAAAAGTATTAATTATGTTTGCGGTGACAAGGCAACTGTAATGCGATACAACTGTTGCCGTATTGAATTTAAGTCGAGCGATTACGAAGATGGCCTCGGATCTACAACATTGTTATAACTTAAATTGGGTAATGGTTTAATTTAAAAACTTATACATGCATCGACATCTTTTAAATTAGTTTATTTCATGCTACATATTTATAGTTTCTGTTGACAATATCTTCTGTATCTCTCTTATACATTTTCCTTTAGAGGAATAAACGGAATTAAGTTAGCCATTTTCATTGTTTTAATAATACAAGTATTTTGAATAAGTATTTCAACTTCAACTTCGAGAAGGTTACGTACACCTACATAAGAATTGGATACAATTTCCTATTGGCGCCAACAGGTCACCACCACAAACCACAAAATTCCAGTCAAGGCAATGCATCTAACCTATTCCTACGACGTATCAACATATGTAAATATATATACATAAATTGGAACCGAGCAACAAGTGGTGTGACATTAAAATGACATTCAATCTGTTTCAATTCAATGTCGCGCTAAATGTCCCTAGATGTCATATTGATAATAAAACCCGTGAAACATAGAAATCGATTTCTCTCGTACGTACATAAAATATATACGTAACATAACGCATGCCTGTAATCCCTGAAAAGGTATACGCATACGAGTGTTCTACCTACACGTTTCACCAGTTACGTTTACGTTCCGCTGATAGAATCTAATCGATTTCTCTCCAAGCAATATAATATTCTAAATTGTCACAAAGCACTTTTAAACGTAGCTATTGGTGACGTTAAAAACGAAAAATAGACGAGATCCAACGAGATATGGATCAAAACGCAGTGTCTTTGCGACGGTACGCGACGGCGAAATTACTTCCGGCACCTAACATTGCGCGCAGGATGTCTCTACCTCGCGCCGCTCGCTAAGGCTATCGCATAACCCACAATAAGAAGGCAACGTCAAAACAAACGCGTTCAGTGCACCGGACGGAATTTCGTTTTCGTCTGGGTTGAGCGAAAATAATTTGTATTTACCGATATTCACCCGCGCTCTGCGCGACTGTATGTATCTTTTTAGATTTTACTATGAATAAAATTTTCATTTGATTAAATGTATTACGATTTATGGACATTCCATTTTTGAAAAACGTGTACTTACATAGATAATTAGTACTTAGATAATTTATGCCCAAATATAAAAATATTTCTTCGATAATCTTTTGTACGTCACACAAATATTGGTTCCTGGTGAGAATCGAATCGAGAATCCCCAGTTCACTGCTCTGGGTCAACGATCACTGTACATACTACATAGTTTAAAGTGGAAAAGTACATAACTCGATGTAATATTAACTGTGCATGTACACAAACCGTCTGTAAAACTGCCAAAGTGGCCAGCCAAGAATGTAGAGCATTTACTCATAACTTTTACTTTTACTTCATAGTCTTGATACTTTTACCTACTTATTTACTTCATAGTCTTACTCATTTCCTGCATACCTATCCATAGTCAACCTTACACATATTGATGTGAACGTGCTACCTAATGTCAACATAAATTCAATTGTTCATTGTTCAAAACTTACTTTCATCAACTTTTATTGTTTCACTATTGACTGTGGTCCCGTTCAATACTGCATAGGTTTACAACATTGCCTAGTCAAGGATTAAAAAGTGTGTATGTTCACGACTTGTACTTTCTGGTGTCTGGTATCTTTAAGACAGGTATTATAAATAATCTTATTCATTCAAATGTTTAAAATGTTTCTGGTTTTAAATAATAAAAAAATTATAAGTGGTTAACCACCATCACCCATATATTAGCGATTTAAGTTAACAATAATAGTAGTGTCTAGGAACATTGTCCGACTTGAGGGATTTACCTATACACAAACATACAACGCTATTGTAATAAATTTTTATTATGTATCAAATATTAAATTTAAGTACCTATTAAATCCATTAAATTAACGATTACATTCAGATATTAATTAAGAATGATCAATAATGTAACTTTATTTGTGTTCCATTGATGCTACTGTATTGTCTTAATTTATTATCCTAATATTTTATTTATTACTGCTTTAATAATAATACCTAGTTCTTAATCTAGTTCCAAATGATATAACTCAATTTATTAATTTTAATTAGGTAGTTGTGATGCTCATAATCTATTAATATTATCGTGTACTGACATTTGGCTTGCACCTGTAGTTAAAGTAACACTTATCTAGTGTCTCACACGCAACTGTTTTATCGCAATGCCATTGTATTTACTTTGTTGGTGTGACATAAATGAATGAATGAATTAGATTTCTTAATCTTACAAGAATTTCAATTCTTATACAAGTCATAATTATAAATGTCTTGAGGATGTTAACTAAAATTAACATCAACTAATTAATAATATTATGTATGTATTATTAATTGTTAATTAATAATACCTACATACATATTCACACCAAATTAAATATTAATAAAATTTTAATTAATTGTTCATTATAATTAGAGCAATGGATAATAAATAAAATAATTATTTTATTTACAATCCGTTACTCAACCAACCTTACTCTACCATAGTCTCGTAAAAACGGCGTTTTTGCTACGACATTCTTTGTATACAACGTTGTATACAACGTGCTTCATATGAAATAGTTTTTTTCGAACAGTAGGCGGATGAGACGTAGTAAAGTTCTATGGAGTATAGGAGGCATTGGCCTCACGTATTCCTAGATAATATGTTGATATTATCAACGATCGTGCGGAGATTACCATATGGATCATATGTGCTTCTAAGTTTGTTTGCGAACATGTGTAAAATAAATATGAATGTAAGCATGAATTATTAAACACATTTTAGTCATTACAATTGAGATAATTGATACTCGATGCTGTCTATCTATCCCGTTAAGGGCCAAACGTATATAATGATAATAACAATATTTAGGTTACCAAACGCAACAAAAAAAGAATTCACAGTGACCAAGACCAAATGCAATATTCGCTAACGAGATGGCGCCACGTGCGTCTTAAATCACGCCACCGAAAAAATTTGCACATCTCGAGTACTTAACATAATGCCATGGTCATTTCGTGATCACGTGATTACAAACGCGTTCACCAAACGATACAAAAAATATTGATACTTCTATATGCACCTCTTGACAAATTAGCAATACTCACCTATCTTGACCAAATAAGTCAGCTGTTAGCAAATAATGACTGCCTTGTTGGTCTAGTGCTTGCAATGTAGGTATGTATGTAGGAAGCGGAGTGTATTATACCCCTCTACCTATCTCTTCCTATATTATAGGCATGATGTTACGTACGTTGTTTCCTTAGGTTTGGAAGGATAGAGATATATAGCACTCCCACTTACTATCTCGTACAGAACCTGGCGTCATTGAAACAATAATATAATAATAAGACAATACCTTCTCACGAATACAATACTATATGTGACACAATTTAAGCAAATATTTAGATGACATTGCAAAGTAATATTGCCTAAGTGACGGGCGCTCGGTAAGGCCGGTCGTAGGTGTGACGTTTGTGAAAATGAAACGCTACTGTTAAGTCTCACAATATACATATACCTACGACAGACATGAGACGGCAGACAAGCAACGATAGACATGAGACGGCAGACATGAAACGACAGACATGAAACGACAGACATGAAAAGCTACTGTGAAGTCCCACAATACAGTATATGACAAACATGAAACGCTACTATAAAATCGCACAATATAGGTATATAACAGACATAAAACGACACACATGAAACGCTACTGTGAAATCTCACATTATACATGACAGTATATGACTTAACCCGTTCATAAATATTTACTGCTAACAGACCAATATTGCGCGTATCACCAGCCCCTTTATAGTTCCGCTGGTTGACTCGGGTGTCTTCTCTGAATGATATGGTTAAGACGATAATCGGTCCACGCGTCGAGAAATATACGCATTTCTTGGCAACGAATTTTATCTCATTTTAACTACCCAATAATTGGAGGTACTAGGAACAAATAGAAGAAATTCCGTTGAAACATTAGTTAATTCGATACGCAATTAGTATTTTTCGTAAGATGTCATTATTTGTGATGTGAAAACAATACGATCATATTCCTGTACGCTAATTAACTAGTGAACAATGATTTACGAAAATTATGATAAATAATGATTGGGTTTAGTGTGTAATTAATTTACATATGCTGACTGCACAAATTTTGACAATCATTTAGTTCACTTATAACGCAGTCAGAAAAAGGTGATGCTACCATAGAGTTTAAGTAACGAAGAGATTAAGGTGGATGTAAATTTTCTTGACGTACAATGAAGTATTTCTCGTTTGAAGTATTACAAGATACATATTATTGGTGTTATTAACACATAGTTTCGCAAAGCCCAACGACTGTCCCACATCAATCAAATTACGGCTTCACATTTATTGTTAATAAGTCTAGACTACTAAACTCTGCTAACACACTACTATTAAGCTTTGCAAGCCTATTCACAATTTCAATCGTAAAACAAAACTAAGCCTCATCCCCTGTTCCACAAGACGTAAAACACATATGGTAAATCGTAGAAGTACCTACTGCACAGCTCTACCTATCCCTTCGTACAAATATAGTGATTATATATGTGCAAAAAATTACGTTAAAACAAATATTGCCACCTCTTCGAAAATTGCGGTAATTTACCACGCTGTACAAATCTGGGGCACAGCAATGCGGGAACACTTGCCGGCTGCTGCAATAAGGTTGAGTAGTTGTTGATTGGTGTGGGAATAACACGTAAACAATTTGCCCAATTGATATATGTAGGTATATAATATAGACAATCGACGTTGACGTGTTCGTATATTTGTGTAACATGGAAAGATATTCGTTTTATAAACTCAAGACTGCGTCGGAGATCAGTGAATGTTTAAGGGCCGGAGAAATGAATGACTTCTCATCGTTTACCTATTTTATAAATAAAAAAGTCTGCTTCATACTTATCTAGATTGATTTCTCGAATAATTTGCTGGTTAATACAAATGGTGCACATTCAATCAAAACTTCGATGACTCCATCCTTAATCTTTCGTTCATCTACCCTCTTTGAAGACAAAAATCTTATTACATATGTTTACCTATATATATTAATCTACATAAAGAAACCCCAAATCTGTCTATTCGTAATCTCCAAAACACTAAAAGCTGAAGGTGATACAAATGCCGCGCCCTTTCTGCAGCCCCACCTTTAAACTTGCGGAGAAATGAAGGTCAGATAATCTAATGTATTATAGACAGAATTGTATTCGTTAGATGCCCTTTAATGGCACTAGCCTGACAGGCCGCAACCTTGACCATTTTTAAAAAATGGCGCCAAAATCAATTTGTTATCTCTATTTTTCTACATCCAATAACCGGCACTACGTAAAAGTTTTTGTAAGATTTTTCCAACAGCTAATCCACGACTAGGGTTCAAAGCTTATGTTTTAGAACGAGCGAGTGTGAAATAAAGACGAGAGAAATATCTTACATTGCTAATCACTAAACCATTGTTAACTGCCAGGTGCAACTTTATTACAAATGCATTCATTTCAGTGCCACTAATTGGGATCAACTCCCCCGACATCTGACCCCTTCTTTGTCATGAACGATAGCTTACATCAATACTATTATTCACGATTCGTACACCCGGGAATTATTCAAGACAAGAGTGAATATGTATTTTCTAGTTAATATGCACTTCTTACTTCACTTCTTCCATCAGGTGGGAGAGCAATCAACCGCGAGCCTATTGCTAAATAAAAAAATAGAATTTATTTACGAAATTCATGCAGTAGGTCAATGTCATATAATGAAACAGAACGTTTTAAATTAAATCTCGTCGTATATAAAACAGGCTCAACCGATGTATGAAAAATATAAGACACTGAAATATGACAAGGTTTGAGGTGCATGTCGCGGTATATAGTACAGTGCACATTGATGGATGTCACTAAACTAGTATAATAATGATAATGAAAATATATAATGTAACATCACGCCCACGTTCCCCGAAGAAATAGGCAGAGGAGTGTAGTACACTCCCGCGTTTAACCAGTTACGTTTACGTTCCACAAAAGAATACAGACGAAGAGCCACTACTGGAATCTTTAACTAGATATGCTAGCAAAATGATGATTACATTAAATACCAAATCCTCCTCGGGACAACCTAACGCGATTGCCGTTAAAAGCATATTCAGTTAATAGTATCGAACAAAAATCGTTACATTTCTAACTCCTTCGAGAATAACAATTCTGTATTCAAAATCGACATGAACCATCGCGTCATGAAATGGGTAAAATGGGTAAGTGGGGTCGAACTGCCAACAAGTTTGAGAAGAGCTTTCCCGTGCAAAATAAACACTGTCGTTCAGAAATTCATTTGACGTTGAATATCACGAATGTGCTCCGTAGGAGGTCAAGGGCAAACAGACTGGGACGGAGACGTCAACGTTTGTAAATAAAGTCTGTAACCGAGAGGTAAAGAGGCATCTTAAGCTTTCTGTGTGATATTCGAAGATAATTTTCATACTATTTACTTCAAATAACTCATGCTGCTTATATACCTACAAACACTTATATAGGCACTTATATATATTTATATACCTAGTAACAGTCCCATACCCTGTTACCAATTAAACTATTATTTCAGGATTTATACTAAGTGCTCTCTGCCTACCCCGCAAGGGACCCGGCGTGATGATATGTATGTATGTATGTATGTATGTACTAAGTTATAAAAGTCCTGTTCGGGATCGATGACACGGGCCCAAGGGCAGCAACACTCACGGTCTAAAATTAGGACCATGAAAATTTTATATTTTGGACTATGTAAATATACCACGTCTCAGTCTTTCTGCGTAAGGCAATTTTCTCAACATTCATACGACGTCCGCTGGCCTTGACTCTTGCTCTCGCATTCGTCTGCAGTGTGCCCACAGGCGACGCTTCTAGTGATTTTTGTCTGAGGAGAACATAGTAAGACAGACATGTTCCATAGGGAGTGTAATGGATTTTATATATTTTTTTTGATTTTGTGTTGTTGTTAAAGTTGACTTCTAACCTATAATCTAATCTAAATCTTTTATGATGTTATGAGCTGACGATAAATTAACAGTTTTAGAAAATCGCCGATAAAATTGTTTACAGTACTTTAAAAAAGTATATAATTTAAAATAAAATAGTAGCTCTCTGCCTACCCCGCAAGGGACCTGGCGTGAGGATATGTATGTACGTACAGTAGTTTCCAAAACCACAAACTACGAAAGTCTATAAAACTTAGAATTAGTTTACTACTATTTAGCGGTATAATATGTTTTTGCAAAACAATTTGCCTAGTTTGATTGGCTCATGTCCTAATAAGTTTTTAACTTAAGTTTTTATTATTGTTTCTCGTGTACAATTATCAAAATGTTGTGTTCCGAATCCGTGTATACTCACACTTTGCGTACCTACATGTGCTTAATAATGCTTATTTGCCAATAGCATAAGAATATGAGTTGCTTTTATTGTTAAATGTAACAATAGTTGTTAATGAAGTTAATAAAACATATCTTAATAAATAAACTTAGTAAGTAAATGAGCCGCAGAGCAGCCAATCATTTAAATCCACACGATTACATAACCTTGGTGTAAATGGAAACCAAGTATGATCGACTGTGAAGACACCGTTCGTTCACATCACTTACAAGTTTCCCTATCGATAATACAGTTTGTACAACGAAAAAAATCCCATCTACTCCAGCAGCCGACGGTAATTCGATATCAATTCAAATTCCTGTTGCGTAAACTCTAAAGTAGAATAAACATGGCGGATAGCGGGAAATAATGGTCCCTGAGTGGAATTTTCTATGAACCCGTGGCTGGCTCTTCGGATTTAAATGAAGGCATCCATTTTAATTCAGCACTATCTAAAATGAAACCTGGTTTTCTCATACAAGAGAATAACCGAGACATGAACTAAGTTGGTAACTTTCATTCTAGCTTTAGTGATAAACGTTTGAGTGAAATAAAGTATCAGAATTAAATAATAAACCGTCTCTGCAACACATATTTATGTGTATATTTCAACCAGTATAGTTCAACTTTGATACTTCGATTATTATGTCAAACCCTTCAATTAAACTTGAGTTGGCAAAAGTTCTGTTACAACACTGTAGTCATACCCAATTGATTCATTGCAAGAAAAACTCGTAAATATGATTCATAAATGACGAGCATACACAGAGTATACGAGCATACGTAATAAGCATTTTTAAGAGAAACAAAAGAATGCACGCCAACTATTTAGTAACGAGGTATACCGACAATAGAAGTTCCGCTTAAAATCAGACAACTTGTTTATATTGTTTCCAATATTTTTGTTTCTACAGTTTGTGATTATAGATTTTCCCTAACTGATATTAAGAAGACATTGCTCAAGTGACAAGAATTGATGTATGTAGGTGGTATCATATTTAAAAAGTTTGTATCGTGCGGCATTTTTACAAGATTACTGGCCGATGATGTGGGAGGCGACCATATGGTGACAAGGTTTGAATAAAATCAGCGTATTACGTATATATAATATCGAAATGTAAGCAAATAGTAAGTTAAAACAGCTTAAATTCAGAAGTAATATTTAATCAATCACGCGCGTTTTAATATAAATGCAACAAAGTGATTCACTTATAACCGCATCGCAAAAGATCCCTTTATTCACCCTTTAAAAAATAAAACATAAACACGCATCTTGCGAAACGGAACGCATTCGATTCCAGATTTAAATTTAGGCGCCAATAGCAGCCGCGAAAACGGAGCGATGAAAACAACCGACCAGCAGCCGATGAGTCAACGCGTAAAATTAGCGTTAGTTATGACTTCTATCACCTGGCAACTTTGTTGTTTTGTTTTGGACGGGATGTTATGTAATATTTAATATGCAGAATAGAGAACAAGTACATACCAATGTACATCATACATACATACATGCATCAAACAAATTCACTGACATTTCTAAGTAGCTTCTTGTTACGTCATTTTTCATACGTCAAGTATTAAATGAACTAAACTACCTACCAAATTACAGCATTTCAGTCCTACTCAACGTAGTTTTCAACATTCACTGACTGATAAATTTATTTTAATTTAATTGGGATTTTTTGCATTTAGATTTACAGCATATCAATCAATATACTGCGGTTTAAATTTTTACCCATATCTATTGATTACATGCACCACTAACGGAAATTGTATTTTTGAAAGAGACTGTAAAGTAAGTAATCTTCTTTGTGTAACATATCCCATGCAACTTTTTCGAATGACTCGTCTTAAACGAAACTGGTCATACGCATACAAAACTATATGTATGTATGAAACATGAAACTTTATGTAGGTATATTATATAGAATTACACAAAACAGATCACAGACACTTAAAAAAGGCGCCATATAAACTGCAATGATAATCCTATAAAATTGTTTGTATAGTCGGAGCTTGGCCCTAGCTTACTTAGTCTTTACTTCAAACTTATTTCTGAAGTATAAATTCACGAGAGCTGTCAAACATAAAAAAGTAATTCCGATCGCGAAACATCAAGGAAAGATCTCAACGTTTGAAAAGATAAGGCTCAAAATTGCTTGCGTTCTTACCTACGACAGCAAGAATTGAAGATCCTGACTGTCTGAAGGTATGCTCGAAATAGGTATAGTCCGTCTAGACGGCAACTTCACTTTATCTTTACTTTGTATTTCGAGTAAAAACGACCCCTATGAACTTAGAAGTTCTTTGTAAAACTGCAAAGCTAAGATACACAACAGAAAAACGAAAGATTTTATTCCTATTAAATACTTGTTACTATCCATAACTTCGTGCGATAACCTAATTCCTACATAATAATTATTATTTTATGTATTACAGTTAAGAAGGAACTATAATTTATCTAACTAGGCATTTATAAAAGAAATCATATAAAAATTCGAATAAACATGTTCTTTACCTAAACGTGTTCTTTACCAGAATTTTAAGCTATATCTCTAACGTTTTCAAACTTATAAAGCTCAGAAAGTAATGGAATAATTAAGCAAAATTTTATAACTGTGTCAGTTAATCATATTTTCTCCATAAGCTTTGAAGGCGCGCACAACCTTTGGATAGTTATTTAAATGGCTTTATAGGGCCTTGAATAAACAGACCGAACGACAGTGACAAGGCAGCGTCTGTCATTCTCATCTCACCCTACTCTCCAGTAAAATCCTCGACGTACCATCCTCCAGACATTGTTAGTGTTGTGCAGGGGGAGTATTATTCAAGCCATTATAATCCCCTTAAGAGCAAATAAAAGTGAAGCGGGTACGACTCTACGACAATATTATGAATCA
>DWTO01005021.1:0-11047 GCA_018244755.1 Jemadia pseudognetus
CCTATCATTTTTTGTGGTCGCAGGTTAGCAGATATATCGGCGGCGGAGATAATACAAACAGATGTGAATCTGAAAAACAATTGTCAAATCGTTTCTCGTGGCGTCGTTAACAAAAGTCAATCGTTGTAATTGGGCTACTTTCAGCAAGTGAACAAATATTGGTCAGTAAAGTTATAATCTTATGATCATTATAATCAACCCTTATATGGTTGCACTGCTGAGCACAGGACTCCTCGCAAAATGTGAACGATTAAGGTTATAGTGGCTAAATGCGGGTTGGCCTCTTTCGCCTCTTGTAACTTGTAGACAATCATTTTTATATCCCATAAAGGGACATACGTGTCAGTGTACTACACTCTCTACCTGCCTATCTCTTCGGGGATTACAGTCGTGATGGTTACAGGGGTTACGTTATAATTCTGACTGCCTCGTTGGTCGTGTTGGTTACAAGTGTGACTGCCGATCACGAGGTCCTGGGTTCGATTCCCGGCTCAGGCACTATAGAATTTTTCTAATTTAGATTTTCTAGTAGTCGCTCGAAGTCTGGATTTGTGCCCCGTACATGGTATACGCTCACGACCTAGTCCACAGTGGAAGGTAAACGTAACTGATGAAACATGGGAGTGCACTATATTCCTCTGCCTATTTCTTCGGGGATAATACGCGTGATGTTACGTTATAATTGTGTTTAAATCCTATATTATCATTTAGGTATTATCCTTTCATATAAATAATAAAAGTATTTACCACACGATCCTCCCATATCACACTTTATGTCATCCATTGAGTTAGTGTGAACATCGCTTCCGCTGCTATAAGAAAATATGTAATTATTATTTGTTTATTTATATTTCTATATATGACTAACACTACAGGTCCTAGCCTAATGCGTTAGTAGTGTAAAATTACTGTGTCAATCACATTACAGATATTATTATACAATTTTTGTACTACTCTATGCTAGCAAGTAAAATAAAATTTCAATCAGTCGCAAATTAATAATGTCATGTAAAGTTAATCATAAAATTATTATACACATAAAATAAATAATTTTATGAATTAATCAGATACAAAAAAACATCGAGTGAAATAGTCAATAAACTAAACATAATATGTATATTAAATACGACCGTTGACATTTAACTTGTCATTTGTTTTGTAGTGAATTGAATGTTTGATCCTACAAACGAACGAACGAACGGTGGCACTGCGTGGTCACGTGGTGTCTAATGCGAAACTGCATTAAAATAAAATAGGACCCGCGTGTTGTCTGACAATAGTTGTTGAGGTACGATTGTTTTAATTTTAGTTTTTTATACTGAACTTATATTTCCATGTGTCACCGTCGTCTTCGACTCTTCTATCGTTTCACTGTTGCATGCGGGACTTCTCAGATAAGTAGGGTTAAGCTGGTGATCTAACCTCAAAATTCCACGCTATTCCGAGAATGGATATCAATAACAGAAAAAACGAATATAACATCTAATTTAAATACAAATAACCTATTGTATAAGTCTTTGCTTACCCCGCAAGGGACCTGGCGTGAGGATATGTATGTATAAGTTAACAAAACAAGAGTAGTGTGTACCCGCCATCGCTGGGATGTATACAGCAGCGGCGCGCGGCGCGCGGCGGCGCGGCCCGCGGCGGCGCGGCGCGCGATGCCACCGGCTCTATATTGATCGTAGGTACGCTCCCGTTCGTATGGGAACTGCCAATCTGACATTTGCAGTTATTCGCCTGGCGAGCTCCAAGTGTTCCCTTGAAACTGGTGTTTTGTGTGAATTCGTTGTTTCGTGAAGATCGGTGTATGTTGGGGTCGGAGGCGCACTTGTCGTTGTAGTGCGTGAGCCTCCGCTTGCTCAGCATGGACAGCTGGTACTGGCCCCGGCGGCGCGCCGCGGGCGACGCGCTCGGCGACGCGCTCGGCGACGCGCTCGGCGACCTCGTCGGGGAGTCGTACGCCGAAGTAGCCCGCGTTCGATTCTTGCCTGCATCCTTGATTTCGTATTCCGTCGCTATCGCTTCAAACACCTGCGGGTACAGAACCGATAACAGCATTGCATAATAATTGCAATTTCATTTGACTGCATTATTAAATATGGGTCTTCTCTTGGTATAAGAAGCCTCAGCACACGTTGCTTTGCAAGAAAACCCGAGTATAAACACAAACGAGAACGGCGGCAGTGTCCGCGACGACCCGCAGCCCCGCAGCCCCGCGGCCCCGCAGCCCCGCGGCCCCGCAGCCCCGCAGCCCCGCGGCCCCGCAGCCCCGCAGCCGCGGCCTGTCTGAAGCCCACCTGTTCTGCTACTAAATTCCGCGCGTACGGCGAGTCTTTTGGCGGCAGATTTTCTCTGCAGAGGGCGCACCGATCTAGTCTGCTCCAACAGGCTGTAACCAACGATATTTTAGTTAACTTATTGCAATACGTTCAACTCCAGAGTTGTAATCATATAAATAAGATTTCATGAAACGTTCATGATTACAACTAGTTATCAAATAAATCATCTATTAAGAGATTAGCCAACTTCGTTGTAGATATCATTAAGAAAAAAAGCATTCAAAATTGTCATCTATAACGACTATATTTGAACAGATCCTTATGTTTATAGGTTCGCGTACGTACACTGACAATAGAGATGCGACCGCGCGCAGCTCAACGCGCCGGCGGCGCTGGCGGCCGTGGCGGCGCACACGCAGCAGGCCAGCGCGCGCACGGCGCCGGCCAGCGCGCGCCGTGCGCGCTCCCCGCGCGCGCCGCCGCCGCAGCTCCACAGCAGCTGGGGGCACACATGGACTTGCTGCACACGCTCCCGTGCCACTATGAATTAAAGCTAAAATATAATACTAATGTTACTTCAATCGAACATGTCACTAAGATGTGTGATGACGTGTATTGGCACCTGGAAGTACCACAATGTGTACGCGGGCTGCGTACGAACACGTGTTTCGCTTCAAAACTGAGCGTCGTGCGCGTTGTAGATTCGACGAAAGCCAGTAGCAAAGCGTTGTTTGATCAGCCTATTGCTGCCTACTGATGAGCACGGGCTACTCCTACTCCTACTCCTGAGGGGCCGTGCCCACAATCCCACACAAGGTGTGCAAGATTTATTCAAATCAGGGGAAAATGACATTAGCTTGATTCGGAGTTCTATAACATTTGATATGAACTACAGTTAGATAGTTTTATAAATAGTACATAATCTATATTACAAAGCAAAATTATATATGTAAAAATGTTCGGGCGTTTTGTGCCACATTATAATTTGTACCATTGTTGGGCTGCATCACTGGGCAAGTGGTGTAGTGAGCACTAGGTCCGTGCCAGCTTGTACCGGGGCCTCAGTACATGTGTTGGAATTAACATGGGAATGTCAAGTACAGCGGTCGTAATAAAACCTTCACCTCGGGGTCGTCGTGAGGGTCGACGCCGCAGTTCCAGCACAGCAGGGACACGCCGTGACCGCATCCGTCGCCTCTTATCAGACCAGCCACTTGACCAATCTGCATATACTCGTATAATTAAAGCAAAAATACGAAATCATGAACCGATATTGTCAAATCGAATCGATTCGCGTTATACAAAGTAATAACAGGAGCCGCTCTGTTAATTGTTTATCTTCTCTTAATGTCGCACATCGGTATAGCCAACAAGTAAAAATAGATAAAAATGTTTTTAAATATGAAACGGCAAAGGTAATTCGAGACACTGAACATTGGTCGAGATCACCTCGTTGGTCGCATGCACGGCTGTTAAACGGCAGCTCGCGAGTTCCCTCCCGGGGCGGCTGCTAATGGATTTTTCTAACTTGAAATTTCAATTACTAATTGAAATTTGGTTATGTGCATGGTGTACGGCAACAGACTCACCACCAATTCCATTCCGTCACGTAAAAGTAACTAGAGAAACGTGGAAGAGCGTTACACTCTTCTGCCTACCTCTTCGGATAGAAACAGGCTTGATATTACATGTTGTGTTACGAATATTAATAATGGAATAACATAAGAATATTGCAAATTTACTGGCAATCCCAACAGATCCTTTCCGTCCGCTTGTAGCAAGCAATCGCCAGTCTTCAAGCCGGCGGTGTCGGCCCTGGAGCCCGGAGTCACTTCGCGGACCTGTAGGTACACGGCGATGTCAATTGAATAATTCTGGAACTTTTTATCTCACTATTACGACTAGCCGCGCCGGGTTGCACAAGTTTTAGTTTGTTTCAGTTTTAATGTACCTGTACGTTGAGTTGTGAGGTACGAGGCTCTGGGATTGTGTGACGCGTCCTCTAGTAGGTACGTGTACGGATAATATTTAATATTTATGAGTATTACCCATATAGTTAAATAAAATTGGAGTGTCTGTTTGTAATATTAAAATAAGACAGATAGCCGATGTAACAAGGAATAACTTAGGCATCTTTAATTTTAGAATTGTAGAATTCCACGTGGATGAAGTCGCGGGCGCAGCGCGTTTTTTGTGAAATTATTCTTGTCAGTAGTTTCGTGTATAACGCGTACCTACACAATGTATTTTGTACAATAAGTGTCACCGCAAAAGTACAATGACGTGAATTATATTTAGTTGATGTTATGATCCACTTCGTAGGAGAGAATGTCATTCGAGTAACATGAATGTTAATAATACATAAGTATTATCGTGCAACCGAAAGAATGCAGCATTATTTAATTTATTATCATCATCATCCCGTCTTAATAATATAAAATTTCACATTGAGACAGCCTAAATTAGATCATATCTAGCTTTTTATAATACAAAAATAGCTAAATATTATGTTTTTAGGTCATTAGATCTCATATAAAATTTAAATCACATGTTTAAAAATTATAATTATCAGTTAAGACGTCATAATTATTAAGAATCTCTTCAAGAGTAAAATTTAGTATTGCTTATAACAGTTAAAATGGACACAATAAAAAGCTGGTACTGTTATGTGACGCAGTCATGATGTAGAGGAATTAAAATAATCCATCGAGGTGGCTGTCTGTGTGACACGCGTGTTGTGCGCGAAACGAATCCATCCAACAAACGAACGTCGACAAGGTCGTCGTGTCGAGGACGCGCCGCGCGCGCCGCGCCGCGTCACGCCGCGCCGCTGTCGTGTTCATTACGAGTTTTATTTAATAGCATAGCCCGGTTGCACTTGGCACATCCTCCCTATTACCGATCTGTTGAAAACGTTTAAAATTTGCATCAATTGATTTTAGCCATTTCATGTTAATAATAACATTTTTATAATGTTCGAAGTCTGTCAGTAATGGCAGCGTAGTAAATAGTACTCAGATTCTGTTATGTTTTATTTTTGTTTACTTATTGTTCGAATTGTTTTATTATGTGTAATCTCAAAATTGATTGTGAAAATTTATTCCAATGTTTTTACATAAGTGCCATAAAGTTTTGCTATGTTTTTTTTGTTTTCGTAATTAATCCTTTTTGTATAATATTATTAATACATCTATTAACAAAATACAATTTGAATAAGTTTACAAATTTAGATATCAAAATTTTAATATTTACGATATACTGTAATTTTCCCGCCATTTCCACAAAAAGTGCCAGACGCCATATTCAATAATTCACAGTGGTGTAGCATTCGCGATTCGTCTCAGAAGGTTAAACAAACCTATAAACCTTCAGAAAGGCGACAGTAGGTTTTCTTTTTTTTCGCTCGTCGAGATTCTGATAACGTTAAACGTATAAACTTTTAAAGACAATACTTTTTTTTTTACGACGATATTTTCATATGGCGAAACATATAAGTAAACTTTTAAAGTGGCGATACACGCTACGCCACTGATAATTCGATAATTATATTTTTAAATAGATGCAATAATTATCAACATGACACGATAGCGAGGACATTTGTAAAAGTATTTTTGTATTGAAAATGTTTCTGAGGGACATGTTAATGTAAGAACTACTAAAAGTAGTAGGTACTTAAAATTACTAAAAGAATAGGTACCTATTAAAAGTTTGAAATTCACATTTCTACGTACCTACTTATTGAAGTAGAAGTAAGTTTTTGGGTTTTCTTATAAATATATCACATGTATTCCACCTACCCATGGATAAGGATCCCAGAGAGTTCTGGTCAGTCTGAAGCCGAGACCCTCACCTTCGTCTTCTGGAAGATTCAGCTGAAAATGTATTCGCTGTGTATAAATATGATATGTACACGACATTCGCAAGTCGCACTGAAGTTCAACAGTTCATTCCCGTTAATGAACATCAGCACACGCGGAACGTCCAGGGAGCCTCGGGGCGATAATGGCTTAGTGAATTAAGTGACAGCTTCTCGTCATCTACTACGAAGTGTGTGGCCCGAAACTATGAGCGTTATTAAGCTAATTGTCAATATCTGTAACAATGAAGGAAAAGTTCCTTAACACTGCTCGTTGCGGGAAGAGCGGCCCGGCCGGCGGCGGTCGGCCACGCGGCAACGGCTGACCAAGACCACGCGGCTAACATTATTAACATATGGCACGGCACACAACTGTGCAGTCGATCTCAAATAGTGTCAAGATTGCGTACACCTTGACCTTACAGTGCCGGCGCCCGCTGACGGACACCCTTACGCCGCGGCATCACGTCTGTGAGGTACACGTCGCTACTAGTGGCAAGCCCGGGGCCACGGCGCGGCGGCGCGGCGGCGCGTCGCCCGGGGGTACGCACCACTATCAGTCTCACTCCAGCTACGTATTCTCGGCTGTCGCTGTCGGGTGTCTCCGCTTGTCCCGCCTCCATTATTTGAATAACTAAAAAAAACAAGACTCAATATGACAGATGAAGGGATAATTGAGGCTGCTAAAACCAGAGTCCAGAGAGAGAAAAAAAGCAGCCCTTTTAGCGACTTTTGTCCGATTTGCATTTTTTAAATTGAGCTATGTTCTTGTACAATACCAGAGTGGCTGAAACTAATAACATGTCAAGAAAACAGAAACAGGTTTAGCGCGGTCCGGTACTGTACTTGAACAGTTCTACATTACGAAAACGCTAATAGGCCACAAGTTGCTAAAATGCCGCTAAGCTTCTCTGGTTCTAGCAGCCTGAATTTTAAACCATTAAAACTTAAATAAAAAACAGGCTAACAGCTCTGTTTGTCTGTTTGTGATTTTGGAAGGTTACGAAACTATGAAAACAACCCTCGAACAACTTAATACTGCAATAAGCCTTTTATTGTTGGGATGTGCTAAGGGATGTGAATTATATAACTGGGGATAGTAACTTAGTTATTGCAATAACATTTTAAAATATTTGTAAATAAAAGCACTATTCATCAGTGCCAATAAAAACGCTTCACTTGGCCTTCTCACGGCGGTCACAGCGGAGGTGATCACCAGCAAAGACTTGCGCGTCACTCCCGCGCTCGAGGCGCTCGCTTCGGTGCTATGTCTGTGTGCGCTCACGGCGACCGCGCGCCAGCTGGGGGCACATCACAAAATTATTATATTTTGCGACATACGAGTAATCCATTGCACAATTGCTCTTTGGGGAGGCCTATGTCCAGCAGTGGACTGAGATAGGCTGATGATGACGATGATTGCAAAATTATATGTGCAATATATACGCAATGCAATATTAACGCCAATAAAAAGTCAGTTCACAATAATTATGATTACATTAATTAAATGACATACAAATTTAAATACCTGTATATTAATAAGTCACTTTTTGTTGAACAATACAAGAATCATATAATATTTTTTAAATTAACTTTAAATATATTTGCAGCTATGGATTGAACAAATTACGATTCGAATCTCACTTCAACTGAGCTTTAAGCTCACCGCGCGCGCTGCGACTGATCGCTTTCGAACGGAATGCCACTTTACTAGAGATGTACGGATAGGAAGCTATCGATATCGATAACCATATTTTTGATTATACTTTTATATATGTATATATATACTAGAAAAGGCTTTCTATTAATGATTATGATAATGATATTTCTGAATAACGTACACGACCATCTGCTCTCAAAATAAAAAACTTATACTGTGGTAACCAGATAGATGATAAGCATGCATATACTACATGTCTTAATACATTGAAGTACAGGTCATTTTATACTAACACAGAAGGTATATTACTCTTTATTATAATGAGTTGGTCCTTTTGTAAAAGACGAGAATGATTTTTTCTGACATATTCTTTTATAAAAGAATATGTTGACTGTTAATGTCTACGTTAATAAGCGGGTGTTAATATAATATTTATTATTTTAATTAATTGAACTATAACAGTCCAAACATCACCCAGTCGGCCATATCGACCCACGACGGATATTCTTCATTCTTGTAAACAAGAAGTACGTTCCAACGAATTAAAATACAGCGTCACGAATAAGATCTTAGATTAATTCAAGAGCTTCGGTTTATATAGCGAGTGTATGAATAACTAATGAATATAGATACAAAATATAACACAACAACAAATAGGGACAAAATACAATGAAGTGACAAAATAAAAAACCAGTTTTTATTAAAATTTCACTGATCTGTACTCAATAGGTACAAACATCGCTATGGCGCGGCGCACGTCCCTACGGGCGCGCGCGCGGCAACCAGTTCGCCTCGGGCCAGTGTCGCGTTGCGCCACGCGCGCTCCTTCGCCGAGCCGTGCGGTGCAGCGTACTCTCACAGTAACGTACTCTCCCAGGCGCCTCAATGCTAATGTCAGCGTATGACACTCGTAGTGACGTGGGAGCGAATCAGTCGGCAGCTCCAACACTTGCGACACGCTCACGAGCGCAGGAATGTTTCGTTTACGTATTTATTTTATAGGCATTACTAATTTGCGTTCAAATTATTACGTAACATCACGCCTGTTATCCTCGAGAAGCTAGGCAGAGGAGTGTAGAACACTCCCACGTTTCACCAGTTACTTTTCCGTCCCACTATGGAATAGGTGGTGAGCCTATCGCCATACACCGGGCACACGTACGCAGTCCGAGTTATTGTTAGATACTCGAGATTTGAAGCTAGGCTCTCTCGATCAGCGGTCGTACTTGCACGCACTCGAGCCACGAGGCAGGCAAATATTAATCATACGAATTAAAAGGAAACCGGGAGACGCGTCCAATTGCCGTTATCAATCATTGTACGATAACTCGTTCGCACTTTCGTATAGAACACTTTCTACATTAATTACAGTATGTATAGGACACAATCTCTACTTGGCCGTGTTCTGTCTTGTTTGAGCCCCGGTAGGGAATGAGACAACGACATGGTACAAAATACATTTTATTGTATGCACTTAACATATAAATCGTGAAAAATACAATATTAATACAAATAGTCCGCCAGCGCTCGAAGTAGTTACTCCGACTGCACAGAGACATTACATAAACAACTCGCTCAGTTCTTAGTTCTCAGTTCTTGGCGCGGCGGCTGCGGTAGGGCGCGGGCAGCTTGAGGTGCACCGTGTTCACGTGCAGCTTCATGGAGTTGGACTGCGAGAACGTCTTGCCGCAGTGCGGGCACATGTAGGGCTTGGCGCCCGAGTGCACCTGCGGACACAGCGCCGCGCCCGTCAGCCACCCGTCCTTCGGGACTCATTATTTATAGTAACACCTGCGTCGATAACCATTAAAAAAGGGTTTCATCGTTTCGAGAATCAAAATTTCAAAATATGGAATTACGTTAAGTTTGAGTGATTTCGGACGCTATGATGTCGGGTCTTTGAAAAATAGCACAAGAGTGTTCCTCGGATAGCGGCGGCAACGGTACGCGCGTGTAAGGTACGTGTGGGAGCGCACCCGGTCGTGCCGGTTGAGGGCAGCCTTGTGCTTGAACGCCTTGGGGCAGTGCTTGCACTTGTAGGGGCTCTCCCCCGTGTGCGTGCGGACGTGGATCTGCAACAAGTACACGTGGAGAGGGCGGCGCGGGGGCGGGGCGCGACCGGTGGACCTACACTTGTCCATGTCGCCGAGCTCAGCTCGCGGCCGAAGCCTCGGAGAAGTCGGTGTTCCCCAGGCGTGAGGCGCGGCTAGACCTACTTACCGCCGTCGATCTAAAAGCTATATTGTACGTTTCATCGCGAACGGCTCAGCTTATTAAAGGCCGAGTTGGTCGCGTGCGAGTTGCTCCAAAGTTTAATTAATATTACAAGTCACCAACACGTTTACATTTCCCTGAAGGGGTACGTCGATGTGGGTAGTACACTCCCATAATATCATTAATATTGTCATAGACAATTGTTCGTGTAGATATAGTTACGGGCAGCACCTGCAGCCGCTGGAACACGGAGAACTTCTTGGGGCACTCCGAGCACTGGTAGGGCCGCTCGCCCGTGTGGATCCGCTGGTGGTAGCGGAGGGTAGCTTTTGTCTACAAAATCAAGGGTTCCATTATGATTTGAATTAATACCTTCTTCCCACTCCACCACGAGTGGTACACTGAAATTAACATTGTCAGTTCCTATTCCTCTAGTAGTCTCTCCTGGTCATCTGTGAGCTAAATTCTAGACAGATGATTCCTAAGTATTGTCTTCGTACATCGGGACCAGAATACGAGCTACGGTACCTGTCACCTATCGCAAGAGACGAGTAGAAGGAGGCCTTTCGAGGTTGTGAACTGTTAGAGGGAGGTCCCTCCGATCAGTGGCGATCTCGAGAAGAACGACGGTATGTGTGGCTGTCTACTACCGTGAGAACTGGAGGGCGCGGGATGAGGCACGGTGCCGGTCCCGGAGAGAGGGCCCGCAGGGGAGTCGCACTAGTAGCGTACCGGAGCTCCCCTGCTACCGCGGCGGAGCGCTACTCACGATGCACTTCTTGCCGCAGACCTCGCACACGGCGCTGTCGGCGGGCCGTCGCGCGCCCACCTTGCGCTGCTTCAGCTTGACGCCCAGGTGCACGCGCTGGTAGTGCGTGGCGTACGACTTCTCGCTGGCGAAGCTGCGCCGGCACTGCAAGCGCACGAGCACTCGTCCGCGGCCGGCGAGCCCACGCCTCTCTCGCAGACACGTGTGGCAGACGTTCAACAGCCCAATACTGGACCAAGTGTCTCCGGCAATGTGCCACTACTAAA